>JAODAL010003514.1:0-172390 GCA_025379985.1 Phyllomedusa bahiana
CTTTTTTATATATTTTTGCCCCCAGTAGTAATGATATATAGCTGCCCCCCAGTAGTGATATATAGCTGCCCCCAGTAGTAATGATATATAGCTGCCCCCAGTAGTTATATATAGCTGCCCCCAGTACTTATATATATAGCTGCCCCCAGTAGTAATGATATATAGCTGCCCCCAGTAGTGATATATAGCTGCCCCCAGTAGTAATGATATATAGCTGCCCCCAGTAGTAATGATATATAGCTGCCCCCAGTAGTGATATATAGCTGCCCCCAGTAGTAATGATATATAGCTGCCCCCAGTACTTATATATAGCTGCCCCCAGTAGTAATGATATATATAGCTGCCCCCAGTAGTGATATATAGCTGCCCCCAGTACTTATATATAGCTGCCCCCAAGTGTATTAATGATATATTATAGCTGCCCCCAGAGTGATATATAGCTCCCCCCAGTCTTTAATATATAGCTGCCCCTACAGTAGTACTGATATATAGCTGCCCCCAGTTAGTAATGAATATATAGCTGCCACCAGCTCACGTTACTATATAGCTGCCCCCAGTAGTGATATATAGCTGCAGAATGCATGGACAATAATGATATCACCTGTGCAATGCTGAGGAAATCCTGAAAACTTGACCTGTTGGTGGGTCTTGAGGACTGGAGTTGAGAAACACTGCTGTACGGGGTCGCCCCTTATGGGGCGGGTACCCTGCTTTTTTGATCCAGGGTGAGTTTAGCTCTAATAGGGATAGAATAGGGAGAGAATATCCCTGTAAACATACCCTGGGTTTATACTGATAATCATATAGCACTAAACACCTGATGGATGAGGCTATATACTTGGTTTTTCGGGTGGTGTATTTTTATAGTATATAATTTTATCATAATAAGGAAGTCAAAGTCATGTTTTAACATTTACAATACACGCTCCGTTTTTTGTTAATATATTAGTTGATGTGATCTGTATATAGATGTATAGTTGGGATGGCAGGTTCATCCACTTTTTTATGTATACTACCCCATATTTATGTAACATGGCTGGACCATTGTAAACCACCCTTTGTTTCACCCATACACCCCAATAGATTGTAAGCTCTTGCGAGCAGGGCCCTCACACCGCGTGTCTCACCTGTAAGTAGCTCTCACTGTGTAATGTCTGGCTTGTCTGTGCTTATACCCTCTACATTGTAAAGTGCTGCGGAATATGTTGCCGCTATATAAATAAAGATTATTATTATTATTATGTGACGGAGTCTCTGTCTGATTGAGAATATCATCAGAAAAAAGTCCTAGACCTCAATTTGCCGCCTAAAGAACTTACAGAGGCGCTGCACAATTACATAGACTGTAAAAAACTGGGTTTTTTTCCCTTTTTTTTTTACTGTGCAATTTTCCTTGTGATATAAATTAGACACAAATGCATTTGTACTTGCAATTTGCTGCCTAAACAGGTAAAAAAAAAAAAAAAAGAGCCAAGAATGAAAAGGAAAAGGATAAAATTGGCCCTTGTTAAATGGTTAAAATACATAATAGAAAAAAACACTCAAAAAACAAAGAGAAAAAAAAAGGAACCACTTTCCTTGCACAATTCCCATTAGCGGAGGTGAGACGACGCTGCTCTCCTCATGTCAGTGTTAAAAGCCGGGCAGAGCCCATCCAGCGCGCGCTGAGGTTTGGGAGCTGCCGGCCTCCTCCGCACAACGTAC
This sequence comes from Phyllomedusa bahiana, assembly GCA_025379985.1. Classification (NCBI taxonomy): domain Eukaryota; kingdom Metazoa; phylum Chordata; class Amphibia; order Anura; family Hylidae; genus Phyllomedusa; species Phyllomedusa bahiana. Next base: position 1,705 of record JAODAL010003514.1, read on the forward strand.
GCGCTCGCAGTGACCTTATTTTATTTTTTTTTACATCTAAAGAGAACACAAAGAGCTTTTGGCTGGACTTGAGCTCCGATCGGGTTTTCAGTACAATACAGTGCGCTTCAATAATTGATAAGCTGTCAGCGCTTTTGGGAAACTGCCTGCGAGCTAGCAGTCCATTAGCTTCAATCCATAGCTCCAGACGCCCGGCGCAGAACAAAGCGCCGCGCGAGCTCTGCATTAACCCTGTCACCCAGGAATCCCCACGCAGCCGGCAGAGGCTTTTCTATCTATAGCCCACAGCCCACCAAAACTAATGCAGCCCAACCATAAAATACCACCGCGACTGCAGCGCAGATCCACACAGACAGATTTAAAGGGGTTGTCTCACTACATTGATTACTCTTACCTCAGTCCTGTTTTCTTGGCTTCATTTTGAATTCAGGGGCGTGTTTACTGGCTTCTACTAAGCTGCAGTAGAGCCAGGTCTGTAGCTATAGCAACCAGCGCTGGCAGCCTATCAGGAGAGATCAAACAGGTCTGTAGCTATAGCAACCAGCGTTGGCAGCCTATCAGGAGAGATCAAACAGGTCTGTAGCTATAGCAACCAGCGTTGGCAGCCTATCAGGAGAGATCAAACAGGTCTGTAGCTATAGCAACCAGCGTTGGCAGCCTATCAGGAGCGATCAAACAGGTCTGAAGCTATAGCAACAGCGTGGCAGCCTATCAGGAGAGATCAGACAGGTCTGTAGCTATAGCAACCTGCGTTGGCAGGGTATCAGGAGAGATCAGACAGGTGTGTAGCTCTAGCAACCAGTGTTGCAGCCTATCAGGAGAGATCAACGGTCTGTAGCTATAGCAACCAGTGCTGGACATCATAGCCATTCACGTGTGCTTATGAGCCATACGCTCTATGACCAGATTCCATGAACTTCTGTGTGATATTATAATACATCAAATTCATTTGTCCCTGAAGAGTGTGGTGGGTCGAAACATTTTTGGGACTCTTTATGTTACCACGTAAGGGGAAGACTTGAAAACCCATGGGGAAGCCTCTATGGTGAGGGTCGCCCTTGTCGGGGCGGGGTGCTCTAACGTCTACAAGTGTTTGGGGGCCCCCCTGACTCGTCAAGTTATAGTTATCAATGCGCCATTTCTTCTTGGCACTTATGTGGGGTTTTGTTTATGTATTTAATGCTCAGCCCAATTATTTTAAATTGTGAAGTAAAATTTTTAAATTTTTATATTGCCACAAGATCATACCCCTCCCTTTTTTTGGTTTTCTGTAGCTAAGAACCAGTATGGCAGCCTATCATGTAGTGGGAAAGGTCTGTAGCTTTTAGCAACCATAGGCAGCATATCAGGGAGAGATTGAACAAGTCTGTAGCTATAGAAACCGTGGGAAACCTATCAGGAAGATTGAACAGGTCGTAGCTATACGACCATCTGGCAGCCCATGGAGAATTGCACAGGTCTGTAGCTATAGCAACCAGCGTGGCAGAAAATCAAGGGGGATAAACAGTCGTAGCTATAGGACAGCGCTGACGCCTATCAGGGGAGACAAAAAATCTGTACTATAGCAACCGTGCTGACAGCCTTCAGGGGGGATCTAACAGGTCTTACTATAGGACCGAGGAGCTGATGCAGCCCATACAAAAGGGGATATCTAGGAATAGGTAGGACCTGTTAATGGCAATATTGCAATGTGAATTTTTTTTGCAAGATCTTTAAAACAAAAAAACGCGATCCTTTTAGTGGAAAAACCCCAAATTTTAAGAATTGGAACCGAGGGGGCAAAAAGACGAGGGGTTTTTTGGCACGTGTCATGTGGTGTAAATTCTGGGGAACCTGAGCAGCGAAATTATACTTTTCTGCTGCCGAATTTGACAATCTAGGGCAGCAAGGGGTCCCGAAAAGAGGCACAATTTATCACATGTGGTACTGAAAACAGAGCCGCGTATCATATTCCAAATGGGAGCAATGACAAAAGCTGTCGCAGTTCCCTAGAAAGCTGAAAAAAAATGATAGGGATAAAACCGTAAAGGAAAAAAAAAAAGAAAAAGTAAAATAGCTGAGGACTGGACCATTAAAGGGGTTGTCTCACTACAGGGATTGCTCCTCAGATCGCTATAGCCACAGACCTGTTCAATCTATCCTGATACACTGCCAGCACTGGTCGCTATAGCTACAGACCTGTTTGATCTATCCCGATGGGGTGCCAGCACTGGTCACTAAAGCTACAGACCTGTGTAATCTATGTGAAGGCTGCCCCATGGGGGCGTTACTACAGACCTGTCCTAATCATCTCCTGATAGGGCTGCCAGCACTGGTCGCTATAACTACAGACCTGTTCAATCTCATCTGATAGGCTGCCCAGCAACTGGTTGCTATAGCTACAAACATGTTCGGTCTCTCCTGATAGGCTGCCAGCGCTGGTCGCTATAGCTACAGATCTGTTCAGTCTCTCCTGATAGGCTGCCAGCACTGGTTGCTATAGCTACAGACCTGTTCAATCTCTCCTGATATGCTGCCAGCACTGGTTGCTATAGCTACAGACCTGTTCAATCTCTCCTGATAGGCTGCCAGCACTGGTCACTATAGCTACAGACCTGTTCAATCTCTCCTGATAGGCTGCCAGCACTGGTTGCTATAGCTACAAACATGTTCAGTCTCTCATGATAGGCTGCCAGCACTGGTCGCTATAGCTACAGATCTGTTCAATCTCTCCTGATAGGCTGCCAGCACTGGTTGCTATAGCTACAGACCTGTTCAATCTCTCCTGATATGCTGCCAGCACTGGTTGCTATAGCTACAGACCTGGCTTCTACTGCAGCCTAGTAGATGCCAGTAAACACACCCCCTGAATTCAAAATGAAACCAAGAAAACAGGACTTAGGCGAGATGAATCAGTGTAGTGAGACAACCCCTTTAAGGCAAGGTACGAGGTCCATACAATACAATGACATTTTTAGACAACATGCTTTACTTTTATTAGATAAGTCTCGACATGATGCATTTTAGGGCTACAACAGCCCCTTAACCAGACACGAGAGTACAAAGCGCACAAAACAGAAACCTAGATAACAACAAATATTAAAGGGGTTTTGCCACGAAGTAAAATTGACGTGGGAAGCTTGCAAATGAAATAACAACCATTTACACCATTCGTTATTATTAAAAATTCTGCACCGTCTTTGTTTTAGCAGCTCCTTTAGTGATCCGTTGTTTACAGCTCGTCTCCAGGGGATACGACCAGGGCTGGGAGCTCCTCAGTCCTGGTCGCACATGCTCAGACATCACCTCTCCTCTCAGGCAACCACTGAGTGCTCAAACCCCAGGTGCTGTCACTCTACCCCCGTGCTCTGTACTCCTTAGTAATTAGCCAAACAGTGCAAATAAATTAAAAAAAGAAACCTCAATCAGGTGTGTGCTTTTATAAAAAGAAAAAAGCAACACAGGTTTGGTTCCTGCAGAGATTTGAACCTAGGACCCTTGTGCCTGGAGGCAAAAACTTTACCTCTGAGCTACTCACACTGCTTTACATAAACAGACCTTTCTTTGACTACAGAGAGGAAAGGCCTGGTGATGTCATCCTGCTGGGTCACATGATATGCAAATAAAACAAATCACACACGCCCCCATCTGAGCACACAGAGCTGGGATACAGGAGGTATGAAATGAGATCGTGGCAAAACCCCTTTAAACTCCGTAATAACGTAAGTGCTGCTCGGGGATTGCTTCCACTTACACGATTGAGGATTTTTTTTAGGATTTCTTGTTATTCCTGTTTCGTGCTCCTTTGTGTCCTTGTCTGATGAAGGGGCAGCTGTAGCCCTGAAATGCATCACATCCAGACTCATCTAATCCGAGGAGCATGTTGTCTAAATATTTGGTTGTACAGACCTTGAATCCCATTATCAAATACCTTTGCCTTAGGAGCGCCGCCCCTGCCGCTATTCCGGTCACCCCCTTCTTTGACGTTTCTTAAAGCAATCTGGCATATTTTTAAAGCTTTTATTAGATTTTATCCTTACGGTATTTTTTTTTTAGTCCCACTAAGTACTTGACCACTAAGGGAAATGATCGCTACTATAACACACTGCAATACTAGCATATTGCAGTGTAGCCTTATTTTCTGCCATTTCTATTACATCCTGTCTCTAGAGTTTTAACATAGCAAATATATGAAAAAACTTGAGGTTCTTAGTGCACACTTTTGATCAAAACTGTAAATGCCACCAACCGCGGCAAGGTGACCCCAATTCAGGCAGTCCCCAGCTTGGTCTATGCTCTCCACCCACCTGCACAGGCTTTTTAATCAGATCAGGTTATAGCTGGAATCTTCTAACCCTGAAAGTGGAGGTCTGAACAGACACCTAGAGAGGTAGCGCGTAGTGTAGGTTCCCACCTGAATTGGGGTCACCTTGCCGCGGTAGGTGGGCATTTACTAATACCTCATATTTAAAAATTCTTCCAGTATGTCACACTTTTTTATCTGCCCAACAGCGCTGGGGAGCGGAGGGTGTCTGTGTTTTGTGTTGAGTAGTCTCAAAAATATGGGAATCTATTAAGAGAACAAAGAGTGACTTTTAATGACTATATTTACTATTTTGCCACAGGCAAACCTAATCTCTATCAGTTCTCAGTCTATAAAGCACTAAAACTGAACTTTTATTAGATACAACACTTAACCTCTATACACACTTTTTTAAAAGCCTTATTTCTAACCTCTCAATTTGTCTCATACATTTATCCCTTTCTAATTGTGAAAGAATAACTCCTTTTCTATTATCAAATCTGCTGGAACACCACCTATTATATCAGCAGGGAAACCCAATATATACAGTGATTTGCTAACTGCAAAAAAGGATCTAAAAACATCTTACTTGGACATCTTACTCCCTAATCTGATGGGCATGAAGCATATAAGGTTTCCTTGTCAGACCCTCTGCAGCGGGTAACACAGTGAAAAGAGGTAGAAAATCACAAATTTAAATGTCATGCCTGACCTCCCCAACATGTTTCACCAACTAAATAGAGGTCCGGCTTCATTAGGCCACGGCTGCTATACCAATTCCTCCAAACCCTTGATCCTGCATGGCTCAGTGGGGGGCGATCAGATTATATATCCCCCACTCCGTCATCTAAATGTATGGCCCTGTACTTCAATATCAATTACCTTTGCCATAGGAGCGTGACCCCTGCCACTATTCAAGTCAACCCTTTGTTTGACTTTTCTTTAAGCCACAGGTGTCAAACTGCCGGCCCTCCAGCCGTTGGGAAACTACAACTCCCATCATGCATTTGTATAATCTATAACAGTGGGCATGATGGGAGTTGTAGTTTCCCAACAGCTGGAGGGCTGCAGTTTGACACCCCTGCTTTAAGCCTTTTTTTTAATTTGTAAAATTTTCATATAATATTTCATGTAATATTTTTTATATCTATCTTTTCTACATCTTATATATTTCTAACACTTTTTGTTCACACTATTTTTCAGTCCCAATATGTACTTGACCACTAATATAATACACTGCAATACTAATGTATTGCAGTGTAATATAATTTCCCTGCATTTCGATTACACCTTGCCTCTGGAATAGTAACATAAGAGACTTGAGGGCCTTCAACAGGCCCTGGCTGCCACATCAACTGCTCCAAACCCCATGATCCTTTGCTATGTGATTGGGGGTGAACAGGTGAACCTTCCAACTAGACAAAAAGTGTGGGGTCCACAGGGGGGGGGGGGGGGGGGGGGGGGGGGGAGGATTTGGGTAGTTTGTCAGCTGGGAATGGAATTATCTCCAAGTCTGGCTACTGGTAGCCGGCTCTGTATTACCCTCCTCACCACGATGAAGTGCTGTATATTTACGTCAAGTGTCAGGAAGGGGTCAAAGGCGTTGTATACGTCTAGAAAATAGGCTATTGTTTTTAGAAACACGCTTTGTACAATAGTTGTCCCTTAATGGGATTAAAAAAGAAGTTAAAAAAAAAAAGTATGGACAAAAAATAAAGTAAAAATATTTCATAAAAAAAATTATTGTGCATACATTACAAAAAATTAAAAAAACATAACTAAAGGCAGTCCTCCACTTCCCACCCTTCCAAATTTTCCCTCTGTCCCCTTTTAAAAACAAGACTTAGGGCACGCCCCCACTGCCCCGGGGGGGGTTTTTGCGGCCGTTTTTACAACCGCCGAAAACTTTACAGGGGGCCTCTATGGAAACCCGTGCAGAGCCCCGCCGAGGCCCAAACAATTTTTTTTGTGTTATATTTTTTCCCGTCCGGGTTTTTAAACATCTCAATGTGAAGGGGGAGGGCTAATCATGGAGAAAAGCCCCCCGCCCCCCCCCCCTCCCCCTCCCGCGGCCGTGTGCACGGCTCAAAAAAGGACAAAAACCGGTCGGATAACCATTTGTCCTGCCCCGTGGGATGAACCCTTTGGGGCTGCTGGCACTTGTCGTTCCATTTTTTCCACAGCAGAAAGTAGCTATGGAACGAAAATTTCCCACAGCACAGCGCACAGGGGTAAAATCTTTTTAAAAGGGGGCACAGACAGCAAAACAAATGTAAGAACCCTTCCCTGCAGTATCCGAATATAAAAAAAAAAAAAAACCTTTTGTGCTGGAGTTGCATGGGAAAAAATAACTTTTTGACTTCCCCTACAAAAATTCAAATTAAGAGCAAAACCACGTCCTATCCCGTTCGTAACTTAGGATTGCCTGTATTTGGGGTGCACCACCAAAATACTTTGAATTAACAGGTTTTTAGTGTTAAAAGTGAAAGGTGTACATCATGCCAAAGTTTTGGAAAGACCCAAAATTTTAAATTTTCACCTGATCTTTGCCCTTTGTTTTTTTTGTGTGTTTGCAGATGTTTTTATCACATACAAAATACAAGTCAAATCAAATGTTAAAAAAAGCTTTTTCTGACAGTTTAAATGAGTTAATTTCAGCGAGTCAATTTTGCAGGTTACCTTTTCTTTAGGACCTCTGCAATTCCCCTGGGATGCCTAAACAACTTCTGGGGCAAATCCGGGCTGATAAAACCTTTATTCTTGCACAAAACCCAAAGCTTTCTTTTGTCACAATTTGTTGTTTTTGTTTGTCCCCCTTCTTTGATGATTGACCCCAATTCTCATGGGGAAAAAACTGGGGATTTCCAGGCCAGGACCCCAAATCCTCTGTTTTGTTCCTGAGCCATTTTGTTATCACCTTGCTTTTGGCAAGGTGCTCCCCCAGCTGGAAAAGGCATTGTTTTATCCCAAACTGCCTTTGGGCGTTGGGGGAAAATTTCTCTTGGAGACTTCTGGTACCATTCTTTATTCTGGATTGTTTTTAGGGAAGACTGTTAGAGAGCCGATTCCCTTGGTGAAAGCAACCCCAAATAAGGGTTTTGGTGCTTTACATTTGGGAAGACAAAATGGGGTATCGCTACCTTTTCTTCTCCCAACAAGCTGTTTTCCAAAAATTTTCCCAAACATTCGAAGGGGTTTTATCTGAGAAAATGACTTACCCAGTTTCAGCAGTCCACTCCCTGAAACTTTGGCAAATTCACTCTGTCCCTGATGTTTTTCTGGAGAGAAGTGGTTTCTTTGCTCCCCCTCCTTGACACCAGCCTTTCCATGATCTCCGCAGTCTCAAGTGCTGCAGATCACTCACACCTGCCGGTCCCATTCCTTTGAGCAAAGCCTGCACGCGGGGTAGCCCGTTTCCCCAAACTGAAACATTTTAAGGGGACGGTCCTGGCCTTGCTGGTCTTTTTTGGGGCCCCCGGGACCCCTTTTGGCAACGGGGAACCTTCTCCCTAAATTTCCCTTTGATGATGCATTGGGGGGGGACTGTTCTGGGGTCAATTTTTTCTACTGCGATACTCTTCCCTGTTGGGCCATTTTTTGTGCAGTGCAATGATCTGCATGTGTTTTTTTAGAGTAACCATGGTTAACCCCTTAACGCCCTTTGGGGCGTATGAGTACGTCCCGGGGCCGTTAAGGGGGCTTTGCAGGGGGATGCGGGGCTGTTTTACCCATCAGGCACCGCGGCAAAGATGGCCCCGGGGTCTGAGTGAAAAGCCGACGGTGGCGCACGTTGGTACGGTATCGGGACCGCGCCGTTTGAAAGACGGGAAAGGGGGGGGGGAGCCCTTTTAAAGGGGTCCCTACTTACCCTGGCCGGTTTTGCCCCCCTTCCGTCCCGAGACGCAAGTGGGGGAAAACCGCCCTCTTTTTACACCTAATGCCTTGCCCAGGCAATGCATTTGGTTTTATTAACAATCGCGCCACCTAGTGGGGCCCCAAATACCATAGGTGGCTCAATGTTCAGTAAAAAAAATAAATAAAGTTTAAAGTACAAAAAAAAAGTATTAAAATTCAATCACCCCCCCTTTTCCCCCTTTTTCAAATAAAAAATTTAAATAATAAAAAAGTTCCATATTTGGTATCGCCCGTCCAAAAAAATCAGATCTAAAAAAATATAAAATTTATTTATCCCCTACATTTTTCCCCAAGCTGAACACCATAGAAGAAAAAAAAATTCCAAACGGAAAATTTCTTTTTTTTGGGGATTTTTTGTCACCAAAAAAAGGAATAAAAAAATCAAAAAAAAATCGCATGCATGACAACGTAGCGATAAAAAGTACACTTTTAGCCCCCAAAAAAAAGCCCCCCCTGACCGTCCGTAGGTTTTTTGTACAAAAAAATTTTTGGGCGCCAAAAAAATTTTGGGGCCCGGGGCAAATTTCAAAAAAAAAAATGTTTGAAAATTTTTTTACGGTACCAAACATAAAAGGAAAACCCAAAATGTTTGGTATTGGGGCCATGCTTAAAAAAACCTGTAGAAAAAACAGATAAAACAATTTTTATTTAAAAAAGGGTTGAAAGCCCTAAAAAAAAAAACCCCCGGGAAACATGGCGAAAATAACCCTTTTTTTTCACAAATTTGGGCCCCCTTGGGAATTTTTTTTTCGTTTCCCAGTATTTTCTATGTATGGGGGAATAACACCATTAAAAAATACAAACTTGTCCCGCAAAATAAAAACCCTCCCTGTTTCTATTTAAAGGTGGGAAAAATAAAAAAAGTTATGGCTTTTTCCAAGGGGGAGGAGGGAAAACCGAACGAATGTCACCAAAAAAAAAATCGGGGCCCTTTAAAGGGGTTTAAAAAGAAGAAGAAACAGTGATGGCCAAGCAAACCAGCCTCCTTTTAAAGTGTCCAAATGTTGGTTCTTAAATTTAAAGGGAGGTTGTCTCCCCTTCAGAGTTCAGAGGAAAGCATTAATTGGAAAAAACCTGTCACTTCCTGGTTTTAGACTGACTTTATTTGCAAACAGCCCATGCCTTTTAAAGCTCCTTTTTCCCCCGTTCCTTGGTTTTTCTTTCAGATTTCAAAAACAGATCAAAGCTTTTTCAAAATACTAAAAGGGCTTCTTTTCTGATTTCCCCAAAACAAAACCCTAAATTTCGTTTTGTTTATTTACCCTAAATCAAACTTTTTTCTGCTGAAACGCACAGGACACTGCAGCAACCTGGGGTGATGACATCAATCACTGGTTTAAACTTCATTGAACCAAAAAAGGGGGGGGAGAAATTGTTTACCAAATTTTTGTTTACTAGAGGGAACTGAAATAGCCCGGGGGGTCATAAATTCACTTTTATCCTTTCCCTTTGGGAAAAAAAAGGAACAAAAACAATATATTTTTTAAAATGTCCCTTTTTTTTTTGTTCCTACAATTTGAAAACTATTCTTTGTAGGGGAGGGCAAACCCCTTTTAAACATGACAGATTGATCTCCCGCCCTGTCCTCAAACAACACCCACACCTTGTTAATGGAGCAATTTACTGAAAAAAATTTTTGCTGGGCCTTTTAAGGAGGGGGGGGGGGGGGGGGGTGCAAATGAAGTGGAAAAGTGTTTTGGGGGGAAATTTCATTTTCTAGCAAAATATTGACTTTGCAATTAATTCCCGTTTTTCTGATGACTTCTTTAAAACTTCCCGGAGTATATCAAAAATTTCCAAATTAATAAAAAACCCCGATGCAGTAGACTTTTTAAAATTAACAAATTTTTAACCCTCCCCAAAACTTTTTGGCCCTGGGCCGTAAAAATAATTTAAAAAGCCAAATGCAGAAAAATGATTTTTCCCATGGCCCGCAAAAAAAAATAAAAAAAAAAAAAAAAAATTTTGTTGCCCAAAAAATAAATGAAAATATTTGGGCCCCCCCTTTAAAAAAACACTATTCTCCCGCATAAAAAAAGTCCTCACACAACGCGTCAAATGAAAAAATTTAAAAAAAAGTTTTTGACCCGTTGAAAAAAGCAAGGGGGCAAAAATTAAAATTTAAAATTTTTGCTGCTCATTTAAGGTTTTTTTCGTGGGGTGGTGCTTAAAGGGTATGTTTTACCAGGCTTATCATGGGACCCAAAATTTTGGGCCCTATTTCGGGGCCGAAATGCGCGATTTACGGGGGAAAACCCCTCCCCCGTCCATTACGGGAATCCACCCGTTCTCTAGGGGAAAATATGGATTATCGGGCTCCCCCTCCCCCCCCGCTTAAAAAAATACCCGAGCGGGGAGAAAATGAAATTTCTTTTATTCAACCGGGGGTATAAAGCCCGTGGGTTTAAAGAACACTTTTGGGGCAGGGGACTAAAGCCCCCCCCTCCGCCCCCCCCGGTCCCCCCCCACAACACGGCGTAATTGCAGGGGGAATCCCTTCCCCCAATTAAAGCCGTGAAAAACCTTTTGAAAAAATTTTGCCCCAAAGGGGTTTAAAATTTCCCAACTGTAAGAGGGGGTTAAAATTTCTGCAGTCCTAAATTTTCCCTCCCCCACCCTCCGCTCACCCGAGTCCTTTAAAAATTCCATAGCGTTGATAGAAACACTGTACCTGCAATAAAGCTGTTTAAACTGCTGCTCCCTCTGACATTTCTAGAGCTTTTATTTGAATTATCCGCAGTGTTAACTACATCGCTGAGTTGGGAAAAAAAAATTGTTCTTGCTCCGGGAGGAAACCGGGCTATTTCCAGGTTCAATCACAACAATTATGCTATTTACTAAATCCAGCTAAAGACGCCACTTAGTGCGAAAGAATGCGTCCAATCTGCTCACGAATGCAATTTTCCAAACTAACCCCATTTTCCGCTTCATGGAAAACCGTTAAAAGCCCCAGGGCCCCCGGACCCAAAACAGGACGGATTTGTTTATATATGAAAAAAAACCCCCTGGGCGGGGGATAAACCGGCCCCGGAGAACTTTTAGGTTGGGTGTTTGACGGGATTGTATTGAGGCGAGGGAAAAAGGGGGTTAATTTTTATGGCAATTTTAAAAACCTTTCTTTTTTCTGTAGCCAAAAAGCAGCACTAGAATAAAAGTAAATAATCCTTTTAAAACCCAAAAAGATTAAGGGGGCCCCCCAAACCCCCTTTTCAAAAAAGAGGGAGGGCCCCGGGGGGCGCGCCGCTGATCGTTAGGGTCCTAAGTCCAAAATTTATACCTCCGGAACCGGCCCACGGGACAGTTCAAGGCCCCCTTCTGGCCGTTGGGGGGGGGGGAGGGGAAACCCCGCTCCACAGACTACTCGGGGAGCCGCAAGCAGGGTCCCGGAGTAAAACGCCCCAGGCGGCGTGGGGTGTTTTGATGACATCACCCCCGCCTGGTTTAAAGGAAAAATCGAGAGCAAAGGGCGGCGTCAGGGAGCGAGGAAAGGGGAGTGCTGGTTTTGTTTTTTTATTTTTTAATTTTGCCCATTGTTTCATGCTGGGAGGAAAACCTATACCTTATCTAAAAAAACTTTCTGGAGGACCTATAAGGGTACCTATATATTTGCTGGGGGGACCCATTTAAACTACCTATAAAAGCCCCGGGGGGAAAAATAAGCCCAACCTAATAAGTGCTGGGGGACCTATAACTTTCCTTTAAATGTCCTTGGAGGGCCCCATAAGCTATCTATTATAAAATGGGTGGAGGAAACCTAAAAAGGGTACCTAAAATAAATTTCTGGAAGGGGGCCCCTTTTGGGGCCCCCCCTTTTTTTGGGGGGGGGGGTAAAAGGGGTTTTTTTTTATTAAAAAAAAACCCCCTTTTTTTTTAAAACCAAAGGGCCCCTTTTTTTGGGGGGTTAAAAGGGGAAAAATTTTTTTGGGAAAAAAAAATTTTTTTCCCCCAAAACCCCCGGGGGGGTTTTTTTTGGGGGGGGGGTTTTAAAAACCCCTTTTTTTTTGGGTTTTCCCCGGGCGCCGGGGGGAAAAAAGGGGCTTTTTTCCCCTTTTTTTCCCCCCCCCCGCCGCCGGGGGGGGGGGGGCCCCCCGGCCCCGGGGGGGGGGTTTTTTTTAAAAAAACCCCGGAAAGGGGGGGCCCCCCCCGGGGGGGGGGTTTGGGGGGGGGGGGGGGGTGCCGGGGGTTTTTTTTTTTTTTTTTTTAAAAGTTTTTTTTTCGGGGGGAAAAATTTTTTTTTTTTTTTAAAAAAAAAAAAATTTTTTTTTTTCTGGGGGTTGGGGTTTTTTTAAAAATTTTAAAAAAGGGAAATAAAAAAAAAAAAAAGGGGGGGTTTTTTTTTTATTTGGGTTTTTTTAAAACCTTTTTTTTGGGGGGAAAAAGGGAACCCCTTTTTTTTTCCCCCGGGGGGGGGGGGGGGGTTTTAATTTTAAAATTTTTTTTTTTTGGGGGGGGGGGAAAAAAAACCCATAAATCCGGGGTTTAAAAAATTTTAAAAAAAAATTTGGGGGGGAAAAAAATTTTTTTTCCTTTTTTAAAAAGGGGGGGAAAATTTTTTGGGGTTTTTTTTGGGGGGGGAAAAACCCCAATTTTTTTTTTTTTTAAAAAAAATTTTTTTAAAAAAAAATTTTTTTTTTGGGGGCTTAAAAAGGGCCAAAAAAACCCAATTTTTTTTTTAAAATTTTTTTAAAGGGGGGGGGGTTTTTTTTTTTAAATTTTTGGGGGCCAAAAAATTTTTAAAAACCCAAAAAAATTTTTAAATTTTTTTCCAAAATTTTTTTTTTGTTTTTTTTGTTTTTGGGGGGGGGGGGAAATTTGGGGGGGGGGGAAAATTTAAAATTAAACCCTTTTTTTTTTTGGGGGGTTTTAAAAAATTTTTTTTCCCCGGGGGGGGGTTTAAAATTTTTTTTTGGGGGGAAAAAAAAAACCCCCCCTTTTTTTGGGGGGGGGGCCAAAAACTCCCTTTTTAAGTCCCGGAAAAATTTTTTTTTTTTAAGGGGGAAAAACCCCTTTTTTTTTAAAAGGGGTTTGGGGGGGGGGGGAAAAAATTTTTTTTTTTGGGGGGGGAAAAACCCAAAATTTTTTGGGTTTTTTTTTTTTTTTTTTGGGGGGGGGAAAAAAAAACCCCCTTTTTTTTGGGGGGCCCAAAATTTTTTTTAAAAATTTTGGGGTTTTGTTTAAAAAATTTTTTCCCCCCTTTTTTTTCCCGGGGCCCCCAAAAAAACCCCCCCTAAACCCCCAAAAAAAAAAAAAAAATTTTTTTGGGGGGGGGAAATTTTTTTGGGGGTTTTTTTTTTTTTTAAAGGGGGGAAAAAAAAAAAAAAAAGGGGGGGTTTTTAAAAAAAATTTTTTTTAAAAAAAATTTTTAAAAAATTTTTTTCCGGGGAAAAAAAAAAATTTTTTTTTTGGGGGGGGAAAAAATTTTTAAACCCCCCTTTTTTAAAAAAAATAATTTGGGGAAAATTTTTTAAACCCCCCCCGGGGAAAAAAGGCTTTTTTAAAAAATTTTTGGGGGGTTTTTTTTCCCCTTTTTAAAAGGGGGGGAAAATTTTAAATTTTTTTAAAAAAAAAAAAAAGGGGCCAAAAAAGGGGGGGGTTTTTTGGGGGAAAATTTTTTTTTTTTCTAAATTTTTTTTGGGGGGGCTTTTATTTTGCCGGGGGGGTTTTTTCCCAATTTTTTTTTGGGGGGGGGGAAAAATTTTTAAATTTTGGGGAAAAAATTTTTTTTTTTTTTAAAAATTAAAATTTTTGGGGAAATTTAAAACCCCCAAAGGGGGGGGGCTTTAAATTTTTTTTGGGGGGGGGGAAAAAAAAATTTTAAAGGGGGGGCTTTTTTTTAAAAGGGGGGAAAAGGGGGGGGGGTTTTTTCCCAAAAAAAAAATTTTTTAAGGCCCCAAATTTTTTTTTAAAAAATTTTTTTTTCTTTTTATTTTTTTGGGTTGGGGCCCTTTTTTTAAAAAATTTTTTGGGGGGGGGGGAGGGCCCCCCTTTTTTTTTGGGGGGGGGAAAAAAAAATTTTTGGGGGGGGGAAAAAAATTTTTTTTAAAAAGGGGTGGGGGGAAACCCAAAACCCCAAAAAAAAATATTTTCCCAAAAATTTTTGGGGGAAAAAAAAAAATTTTTTTTTTTTGGGGAAAAAACCCCATTAAACCCCCAATTTTTTTTTGGGGGGGGGTTTTTTTTTAAAATTATTAAAATTCTTTTTTTTAAAAAAAAAAAATTTAAAGGGGGGGGGGGCCTTTTTTTTGGGGGGGGTTTTTTTAAAACCCCCTTTTCCCCCAAAAAAAAAACCCCCTTTAAAAAATTTAAAAAAAAAACCCCCCTTTTTTTTTTGGGGGGGGGGGTTTGGGGCCCCCTTCCAAAAAAAATTTTGGGGGGGGGAAAAAAAACCCCCAAAAAAGGGGGGGGAAAAAAATTTTTTGTTCCCCCCCCCCCCCCCTTTATTTTGGGGGCCGGGGGTTCCAAAAATTTTCTTTCCCAAAAAAAAAAATTGGGGAAAAAAAAAAAAAACCCCCCCCCAAATTTTTTTTAAAGGGGGGGGGGGGGTTTTTCCCCCTTTTTTTAAAAAAAGGGGGTGGGTTTTTAAAATTTTTTTTTTAAAAAAAAAAAAACCCCCCCCCAATTTTTTAAAAAGGGGGGGTTTTGGGGGTTTTTTTTTGGGGGGGGGGGGGTTTTTTTCCCCAAAAAAAATTTTTTTTTTGGGGGTTTTGGGGGGGGGGGGGTTTTGGGGGGGGAAAATTTCCCCCCAAAAAAATTTTAAAGGGGCCCCTTTTTTTTTCCCGGGTTTTTTGGGGGGTTTTTTTGGGGGGGGGGAAAAAAGGGGGGGGGGGGTTTGTGGTTTTTGGGGGTTTTGTGGGGGGGGGGGCCCCTTTTTTTTGGGGGCCCTTTTTTAAAAATTTTTTTTTTTTTGGGGGGCCCCGGGGGTTTTTTAGGGAATTTTTTGGGGGGGGTTTTTAAGGGGGGGAAACCCTTTTTTTTTTGGGGGGGGGGGTTTTTCCCTTTGGTTGGGTTTGGGGGGGGGGGGTGTTTTTTTTTTTTTTAAAAAGGGGCTTTTATTTTTAAAAGGGGGTTTTGGGGGGGTTTTTTTCCGGGGGTTTTTTTTAAGGGGTTTTTTGGGGGTTTTTTTTGGGGTTTTCGGCCGGGGGCCCCCATTTTTTTTAAGGGGGGGGGTGTTTTGTTTGGGGGTTTGGGGGGGGGGAAAAATTTTTTTTTTTTTTTTTGGGGGGGGGGGGGTTTTTTATTTTTTAAGGGGGCGGGGGTTTTTTTTTTTTAAGGGGGAAAACCCCCTTTTTTTTTTTGGGGCCCGGGGGGCCCCTTTTTTTTTTAAAGGGGGGGGGGGAAAAATTTTTTTTTTTTTTTTTATTTTAAAAAAAATTTTTTTTTTTAAAAAGGGGGGAAAATTTTGGGTTTTTTTGTTGGGGCAGGGGTTTTAAATTTTTTAAAAGGGGTTTTTTTTGTGGGGGGGGGTTTTTTGGGGGGGTTTTTTTTTTTGGGAAAAGGGGGTTTTTTGTTTGGTTTTGGGTTTTTGGGGGGGATTTTCCCCTTTTTTATTAAAAAGGGGGCCCCTTTTTTGGGGGGGGGGTTTTGGGGGGCCCCCTTTTTTTTTTTAAAAAAGGGGGTTTGGGGTTTTTTTGGTTTTTCCCCCTTTTTTTTTTTTTTTTGGGGGGGGGTTTTTTTTTTTTTTGGTTTTTCCCCCCCCCTTTTTTTTTTTTTTTTGGAGGGGGAAACTTTTTTTTTTGGGGGGGTTTGGGCCCTTTTTCCCCAAAGGGGTTTTTTTTGGGGGGGGGGTTTTTGGGGGGTTTTTTTTAAGCCCAAAGGGCCCCCCCCTTTTTTTTTTTAAGGGGGGGAAAAATTTTTTTGGGTTTTGGGGGGTTTTTTTGGGGGGGGAAAATTTTAAATTGGGGGATTTTTGGGGTTTTTTTTTTTTTGGGGGGGGGCTTTTTAAAAAATTGGGGGGAATTTTGGGTTTTTTTTTTTGGGGTTTAAAAGGGGGGGGGGGAACGGGGTTTTTTTAAAAAGGGGGGGGGGGGGTTTTTTGGGGGGTTTTTTTTTTTGGGGGGGTTTTTTTTTTTGGGGGGGGGTTTTTGTGGGGTTTTGGGGGGGGGGGGAAAAGGGGGGGGAAATTTTTTTAAAAATTTTTTGGGGGGGTTTGGGGGGGGGAAAAAAAAAAATTGGGGGGGGTGGGTTTTTTTTTTTTTGGGTGGGGGGGTTTTGGGGTTTTGGGGGTTTTTTTTTTGGGGGGGAAAAGGGGGGGGGGCCCCCCCGGGGGGGGGGGGGGGGGGGTTTTTTGTTGGGGGGGGGGGGGGGGGGGCCCCCGGGGGCTCGTGGGGGGGGGGGGTTTGGGGGTGTTTTTTCTGGGGGGGGTTTTTTTTGGGGGGGGGGTTTTTGGGGGGGGGGGGGGGGTTTGGGGGGGAATTGGGGGGGGGGGGTGGGTTTTTTTTTTTTTGGGGGGTTTTGGGGGGTATTTTTTTTGGGGGGAGGGGGGGGGGAAATTTTTTTTGGGGGGGGGGGGGGTTTTGGGGTTGGGGGGTTTAAGGGGGGGGGCCCCCAAAAAAAAAAGGGGGGGGGGGGGGGGGTTTTGGGGGGGAAAAAGGGGGGGCCCCAATTTTTTTTTGGGGGGGGTTTTGGGTTTTTGGGGGGGAGGGGGGAAGGGCCCCGGGGGGGGGTTTTTTTTGGGGGTTTGGGGGGGGGGGGGGGGGTTCTTGGGGGGCTTTGGGGGGGTTTGGGGTTTTTTAAGGGGGGGGGGTGGGGTTTGGGGGGGGGGGGGGGAGGGGGAGGGGGGGGGGGGGGTTTTTTGGGGGGGGGGGGGGTTTTTTTGGGGGGGTTTTGGTTTGGGGGGAGGGGCCCCCTTAAAATGGGTTTTGGGGGGGGGGGGGGGGTTTTCCCGGGGTTTTAAAAAAAAAGGGGGGGGGTTTTTTTTTTGGGGGGGGGTTTTTGGGGGGGGTTTTTTTTTTTTTGGGGGGGGGGGGGGGTTTTTTTTTTTTTTTGGAAATTGGGTTTGGGGGGGGTTTTTGGGGGGTTTTGGGGGGGGGGTGTTTTTTTTTTTTTGGGGGGGGTGGGGTTTTGGGGGGGGGGGGTTTTTTTGGGGGGGGGGAATTTTTTTTGGGGGGGGGGGGGTGGGGGGGGGGTTTCTTGGGGGGGGGTGGCCGGGGGGGGGAGGGGGGGGGGGAAAAAATGGGGGGTGGGTTTGGGGGGGGGGGGGGGGGTGGGGGGGGGGTTTGGGGGGGGGTTTTTTTTTTTTTTGGGGGGGGGGGTTTGGGTTTTGGGGGGGTTTTTGGGGGGGGGGGGTTTCCCCCCTTTTTGGTTTTTTTTTTTGGGGGGGGGTGGTGTTTTTGGGGGGGGGTTTAAAGGGGGGGGGGGGAAAAAAAAGGGGGGGGGGGGGGGGGTTTGGGGGGGGGGGGGGGGGGGGGGTTTTTTTTTTTTTGGGGGGGGGGTTTTTTTGGGGGGGTTTTTTTTGGGGGGGGGGGGGAAAAAAAATTGGGGGTTTTTTGGGGGGGGGGGGGGGGGGGGGTGGGGGTTTGGGGTTTTTTGGGGGGGGGGGGGGGGTTTTGGGGGGGGGGAGGGTTGGGGGGTTTTTTTTGGGGGGGGGGGGGGTTTTTTTGGGGGGTTTTTGGGGGGGGGGGGGGTTTTGGGGGGGGGGGGTTTTGGGGGGGGGGGGGGGGTTTTTTTTTTTTTTTGGGGGGGGTTGGGGGGGGGGGGGTGTTTGGGGGGGGGGGCCCCCCTTTTTTTTTTTGGGGGGGGGGGGGGGGGGGGGGTTTTTTTTGGGGGGGGGGGGGGGGCCCCCGGGGGGGGTTTTTTTTTGGGGGGGGTGGGGTTTTTTTTTTGGGGGGGGGGGGGGGGGGGAAAAAAAAGGGGGGGGGGGGGGGAAGGGGGGGGGGGGGTGGTTTTTGGGGGGGGGGGGGGGGGAAAAAAGGGGGGGAAAAGGGGGGGGTTTTTTTTTTGGTGGGGGGGGGGTTTTTTTTATTTGGGGGAATTTTTTTTAAGGGGGCCCCAAAATTTTTTTAAAAAAGGGGGGGGGTGGTTTTTTGGAAGGGGGGGGGGCCCGGGGGGGTTTCCCCTTTGGGTTTTTTGGGGGTTTTTTTTTTTTTGGGGGGGGTTTTTTTTTTGGGGGGGTTTTTTTTTTTTTTTATTTTTTTTTTTTTATTTTTTTTTTTTTTTTTTTTTTGAAATTTTTCCCCCTTTTTTTTTTTATTTATTAAAATTTTGTTTTTAAATTTTTTTTTTTTTTGGGGGGGAAAAGGGTTTTTTTTTTTGGGGGGGGTTTTTTTTTGGGGGTTTTTTTGGGAAAAGGGGGGCCCCCCTTTTTTTTTTTTTGGGGGGGTTTTTTTTGGGGGGGGCCCCCCTTTTGTTTGTTTTTTTGGGGGTTTTTGGGGGGGGGTTGGGCCCGGGGAAAAATTTTTTTTTTTTTTTTTGGGGGTTTTTTTTTTGGGGGAAAAGGGGAGGTTTTTTTTTTTTTTAAAAGGGGCCCTTTTTCTTGGGGGGGGTTTTTTGGTTTTTTTTTTGGGGGGGTGTGGGTTGTTTGTTTTTTTTTTTTGGGGGGTTTTTGGGGGGGATTTTTATTTAAAATTTTGGGGTGGGTTTTTTTGGGGGGGGTTTTTTTGGGGGGGGGGAAAAAAAAGGGGGGGGTTTTAATTTTTTTGGGGGGTTTTTTTTTTTTTTTGGGGGTTTTTTTTTTTTTTTAGGGAAAGCCTTTTTTTTTTTGGGGGGGGGTGGGGGAATTTAAAAAGGGGGCCCAAAAAAATTTTTTTTTGTGGGGGGTTTTTTTTTTGGGGCCCCCCCCAAAATTTTTTTTTCCCCTTTTTTGGGGGGGGGGGTTTTGGGGGGGCCCCTTGGGTTTTTTTGGGGAAATTTTTGGGTTTTTTTTTTTTAAAAAAATTTTTTTTTTTTTTTGGGGGGGGGGCGGGGGGGGTGGTTTTTTTTTGGGTTTTTAAAAATTTTTTTTAAAATTTTTTTTTTTTTTCCCGGGGGGGGCCCCCTTTTTTTTTTTTTTTTTTTTTCCTTTTTAAAACCCCCGGGGGGGGTTTTGGGGTTTTTTTTTTAAAAAAAACCGGGGAAAATTTTTTTTTTTTTTCCCCAGGTTTTTTTTCCCCTTTTTTTTGGGGGGGGGTTTTAATTTTTAAAAACCGGGGGGTTTTTTAAACCCCAAAAAAAATTTTTTTTTAAACCGGGGGGTTTTTTGAGGGGAAATTTAATTTTTAAAAACCTTTTTGGGGGGGGTTTTTTGGGGGGGGGCCCCCCCTTTTTTAAAGGAGTTTTGGTGGTTGGATGCGCGGATCGCACCCTATAGTTTATTATAGGGGCTCCTTGCTGCGTTTTTTTGGATCAGGAATTTGAAGACAGTTCTTGGGAGGGACCCGAAGAGCGAATGAGACCTCGGGGATCACTCACCTGAACGCTGATGGTGTTTTCTATTAAAGCAATTGTATATACAATGTATTTGTTAGGTACATGCTTGGTTCAGTTTAGGGTCCGGCTGACGGATCCAAATATGCAGCTAAAAACGTATGTTCACAGGATGTGGAGGGATTGGATAATTTTCGCTGCCTCTCCGGAATACCACAACTCCTATTGAGTTTCCTTGTGCGTAGTGGTTGATCATGATTTTATGCTCTTCCTAATTTATAATATTTTTTTTTCTCTGGGTGGTGCGAGTCCGGGTCGGGTCCGAAATTACACGTGATTGTACAATCTTCTTGTTATTTGACTTGCTTATTTTTTCATACCTGTTTGTTTCTCTTGATCTATATATTTTGTATCTTTTGTCAATTCATAGCACTGAATAAGTTCGATATAGATATATGTAATAGAACAGATAATAAGATAGAACCATATTGCCGGTTCTATCTCAGTATCTGTTCTGTGACTTGCGGGATTGGAGGTCCCATTCATTTAAACCGTGCTAGGTATACTCAGCATCACAAAGAAAAAAGGGGCTATATTTTATACAAGAGAGCTATATGTAGTGACTGGTCATTCTTGTAACTCTTAGGCCGTGTTCACACGGCTTATTCACGGCGGATTTGTGAGCCGGATTGCGCTCACAAATCCACCGTGAATAAGGGGCGGGACGGGGGCGGGGCCGGAGCGCCGTAAATAATGTGCATGTCCTTTCTCCCCCCGCGGCGGATTCGCCGAGCGGGGAGGAGCGACGGCATCCACTGTTTCTATGAGAGAGTGGATTACCGTAATTACTCCGACGGATTGGCGCCGTACTGCAGCGCAAATCCGGCGTGCAGTACGGCGCCAATTCGCGGCAAAATAAGCCGTGTGAACGAGGCTTTAGGCTATGTTCACACGGCGTAATTTCGGCACGCATTTCGCGTCGTATTTGCGCTCTAATACGAGCGAGATGCGCGCCGGGAGTTTTCGGTAATCCAAAGTTTCTCAATAGAGAACTAGGATTACGCCTCCTCTTCCCGGGCGTACAATACGATCGTCTTGTAGGCGCGGGGAGATAATTGACATGTCATTTATTTGCTGCGCTTATGCACTGTGAGTAATGACAGTCGATGGGGCCGGCGGGCTGCCACCCCCACCCCACATTGTGGGAGGACGCGCCGATCAGCAAGACTCCCAAACACCCAGCGTAATCGCAGGGCGTATTGTGCGCCCCGCAATTACGCCGTGTGAACATAGCCTTACTGTAGGATGCCTTTTACCAGCCTCACCCTCCTACCTCCCCCCCCCCTTTTTTTTTTCTTTTTTTTGCAGTCCCTTTCCTCTCCCCTTATTAGTGTATAATTTTTTGGTCGGCTATAAACTGGGACGCATTTCACCCCGTATTTCGTGCCGTACTGTGCTAAATACGGGGCGAGATACGTCCCAGTCATTACGGTAATCCACAGTTCTCATAGAGAACTATGGATTACGCCTCCTTCCCCCGCCACAAAAATGAGGGGGAGTAAGTGATGTCTATGGGGCTGCGAGCTCCCCCCCCCCGGGGGCTCGGCGATTCCCGAACTCGGCGTAATTGGGGCGTAATTACCCCCCCAATTTACACTTGGGAAAACAAGCAGTAAGGCCCTTTGAAATTGTTTTTTTCTGCTATATGACCTTTGGTTTTAAATTTTAAGAACATAGCTTACATGTGCCTTTGTATTGTTGTTTACCTTTTATATGTTAATAAAGCTGTGTTTGAAAAAGAAAAAAGATGATTTAAAAAAAAAAAACAAAAACGTATGTTCACCCCGAACTCAACACGCCCTGTAAAAACCCCAAAAAAACCTGTGTGAACATACCTTATGAGCTGATGTGAATCATGGTGGATGTGATTTACGCTGCGCTTTTGGATGCATTTTTTTGGGTCAAAAAGGATCCAACACCTGTGGGGCATTCCCTTACGGGGAAATAATGTAAACTGTGATGCGTTTTAGTACAGAAAAGGGGTCAACACATATGTACCAAAAAAAAAGAGGGTTGGGTCCCTAAAAATCAATGTATTTTTAGAGCCCTTATTGGGGGGGGACACATGCCTGGATAAAGCAGAAACTCTCAATTGGCAAAGGACGAGGGGGGTTGGCAATTTTCCCATCCAGCATTTTTCTTCTTGGGGGCACCAAATGCAATATATTGGGGAAGATTGGGGGGGGAGGGGGGTAAGGGGTTTAAATTTGAAAAATATTAGCCACTTTTTAATTTTTCCAAATCTTTAGGTAAACTGGAGGCAAAAAATTTTTTGTGCCCCTCCAAAAATTTCCAATTTATATTTGTGATAGGCTGGGTGGAAAATTCGGGTGGATTTTGGGCTTCAGGGCCCAAAACCTATACCGGGGTTTGGGAAAAAACCCTGGTTGTCGAATTTTTTTCTCCAGGGGTTCGAGTCATGGGCATCTAGGGCCTTCAATATGTCTCCCAACTGCTTAAAAATCAGGGGGGGCTTCAAAGTTTTAGCAATTGCAAAGGGAAATTTTCCTTACGATCACACTTTAAAAAATTAAAAGCTTGGCACGCGTAAAATGCAGAAAAAACAGGACACAAATTTAAAATAATGCCAAGTTTACTCCATAGATCGGGGCAAAACTCAAAACAAGAAGGGACTGATATCCATTTATATAAAAATTTTTTTTGGCAAACTTTTTTTCTAGAAAACCCCAAAAGATTTACGTATAGGTGGGAAGGGGAAAATTGGCCTATAGAGCCAATTTTGGGGGGAGATATGGGGACCCTACCATTATTTTATGGTAACGCATGAATCTCTCAATTATTCTTAATACACGGTTTACAGAAACCCCCTATTTCTACATAAAATTTGGAAATTTGGGCCCCTCCTCTGTGTAATAGTGTCATGTGCACCCGGGGCCCCTCTGAGCTATGTTCTGGATTGCCCTAAACTGAGGATATTGGTTTTTTATTGTACAATTGATCCAGGATTTTTCAAATTACAGTGGAGATGAATGTTGGTTTGTATTTTGGGGATATGTAGGAGACTTAACTTTAGGGCTGAGAAAATCGGATAGCTAGATTTTTTTTTTTTGGGCGGGGAAATTAAATAGCAAAAGTGGCTGGATGCAGAACCTCTCAGCACAGGATTTTTGTTAAAAAAGTGAATTGTGATTGCTTTGGGGAGAGGGGGTGATTTTATAAGAGAGGAGGAAAATTAAAGGAGTTGTCCCCCTTTCAGATTTTCAGAGAATGTGAATGAAATCTCTGTATTTTCCGGGTTCAGACTGACTCTTTGATAAGCTCTTGTTTGTACAGCCAGTGCCTTGCTGGCTTTCAGATGTAATAATCAATTAGTTTCTCAAACACTAAAGATTTTATTGACCCCCAAAAAAAAACCCCTAATTACAGTTCTTTTTATTTACTAAATAAAGTTTTTACTGCTGACAGCACAGGAACTGTCTCCACCTGTGGATGACATATTTTTTCCCTTTTGAACAAACAGGGGGTTTTCCCGGTCCGGCCCCGGCGCGGGAGATGTAAAGCGCCTGGGCCCCCGAACCCCCAGCCAAACCCGCGATCAGCTGCGTTCAGCAGCGCAGCCCGGCCCAAATCGCACCCCAAGGGTGACCCAAGCCCCCCGCAACACCCCTGTATGAGGGGTATCTCTGCGGGCCCCCGAGGCAGGAAGCACGAGATCACCCGCAGGCACTTTCCAAGATGGCGGCCGCCCCGCACACCCATGAAGAAGCAGGTAGAGGGGGTGGGGGGGGGGTGCAGCACAGCAGCGGGGAGGCTGGGGCTGATGCGCGACACCGTCACGTATCTCACAATGCCCGGGGGCCCCCGTAAGGGACCCTCAGCGGAGATTAACCCCCCCCCTTTCCATAGATATAAGCTCGGGCCCAGGAGGTCGCCAAGCAGATAGCCCCTGACTTAGGCTGCACTAAAAAGTACATTTTCAGGAAAACTCCCCAAACGCAGCAGGGGGTTCGGGATCATACCCGGGGGAGGAGTTGGAAACAAGAATGATCTTGAATTGAAAATTAGCCCTGAACGCCAAACTCAAGCTCTGTGCCAAACCCGGGGTCCGCAGGCCCGTAAGGGGAAACCTTAAAAAAACCGCTCCGAAGGACAATCTACGCTTGGGGGACTGCCCGAGCCCTTTAAACAGCGTGACCCCCAAAGATCTATCCAAAAAGATTACCAGCAGCCCTGGGCTAAAACATGCCTCCCGTGTCGAGAGAGTGCATAGGGGGGGCCCCAGAAGCAGTGTGTCTAAAATCCCCTAAACCGCCCAACAGCCCCAAGAAACCGTCCGTCTTATGAAGTTTTGGATTTTAAATGACAAATCCGAAATTTAGGGGTACCGTGGGGCGAATGCCTTTGCTATAAGGGGCCACCAGTTCTGCTTTTCGAGGATTTTTTGGGCTGATGTTTCTCAACGCCGTAGGGCTTTCCCAAAAGATTGTACGACATTTAAAAACGGCAAATTCGTTTTAAAATCCTATACCCGGCGCCCCCAAAGGTGCTGGTGCCAAAAGGTCCCCCTCGCTCTTACATACCCACAAGGCAACGCTCTCTCTCCAACCTTTTGACCAGGGATTCTCTAACTTCTCCAGGATGTCGCCCGGGACAACGCTTTTAAAACCCCTCCACAAAAAGAGGCAGGGGGGAATTCCCCGGGGGAACCATCGCCATCTCCACCCCGCTGTCCCCCAAGGAAGCCCAACCGAGAGGGCTACGGCCAGCCCACGCCCCGGTTGGGACGTGGACTTCGTTTGGCACAAACGAGTTTGGGGGCCCTAGTGATGTCTCTTTATGGAAAAACTTTAAGCTTTTGGGAAAAATTTTGGGTCCCCTTTTAAATGCCCCTGATACGGGACCCACTCTCGTTTGTAGGGTGCGGCTTAGTCAAAAGACCGGGAGCTGGGTTTAGAACCCTGAAAGCTGGGGGGAGGGGGGGGGCTGATTTTGCTATATTTCTATTGTCTTCTTATCTTTTGTTGCGGGAAAAAAGGGAGTCACAGTCCGAAACCGAGGGAGGAGAGCGTGGCCTCCCTTTGGCGTTTTTTTGTTATGGTTGTTTTTTTTGGTTTTAACACTATGTTTTTATTTGTGGATGCAATCCTCTTCATTTATGGTGTTATTTTCCTCTCTGGGGCGCCCTGGGGGCATGCGGGCGAACCCAACCTATTTCCCCTGGGCGCCCAACCCCAGTCTATCCCTCTAAAAAAGACCCCCTTTATGCTTTCCAGGGAAACTTTAAAGGGGTGCGTTCCCCAAAAAACGCATGAAGGTGACCCGGCTTTGGGAAACTGCCCCCGGACATTGTCCTTTTACAGGGTCCCCCTTAGGCGGAGGACTTCAGGCTTTTGGAAAAGCGGGGGTTGGTAGTCGCGGATCTCCGGCAGGGGGGGGAAAGGCGGGGGTTGTTACCCCTAATAAAAATTTTCTCTTTTGATTAATCTCCATGCCCTGACCGGGAAAGGGGAAAAACCTCACCCCTGGTTCCGAGGGGGAGGAAAGGGAGTCACATTTAAAAAGTTTCGGCCCAAAGGTCAAAACCGGGCTTCTACCGGGTTTTGGGGAGGGGGATAGGGGTATCGGTCCAGCAGAAGCCCTAGGAGGGGACATGAATGGGGCTCTGACCCTCTTATAGACAAAAAAGGGGGGGCCCTTGGGTGCGAAAAAAAGGGGGGAAGCCTCGCCTGGGGGGAGGGGGGCCCTGCATCACAGATAATACCCCAGCCCTCCCGATTTTTGGAGAGCACGGAACCCAGATGAGAAGACTTCCCCTTTTTCTCCCCAGTGCACAAATCGGGGTCCAGGTTTGACTTCTGTTGTTTTAACCCCTTGTTAATAGAGTAAAGACGCCCGATAAGGACAGGGTCTTTTTCCGCCCATCCCCTATTTCCTTGTTTTGGCAACTGTTCCCAGGGTAAGGACTTCATTTGGAATTCCCGGCATATTAAACAAAAGCGGAGAGCTTCACCCCCTTGGTTCAGGATTGGGGGATGTTGTTTCCCAAGATAATAAACCCCATCAAAATGACCGATGCCACGGGGGAAACCGCAAAGGTAGTACTGCGAGGCAGGATAATGGCCTATACTTCCTCCTACGGGGAAAAATTTAAGACCCTACTACAGGCCTCTGACGCTGTTGGGGAGACGTAAAAAAATTCCTCCGAGAGGGGTCGAAAAGGCAGACGGGCCCGGGGAAAAAGGCCCAAGCGGGAATTTTCCCTCTGGGGACCGGAGGATTGATAATAATTTCCCCCACCTACCTTGTTCCGTTAGGGAAACAAGGGGGGAAATTTTATCTAGGACTTCTAAAAGGTTAAAATTTTGGTTTCCCTTCCCAAAACCGCGAAATCAAATTCCCCCTTTTTTTTTTAATTTTTTTTTTTTTCGTTTGTCAACCCCAGAGAGCTGCCCTGAACGAGGTTTTTCTGAACCCGAATCAGATCGGCCCTCCCTCAGTTAAAAATAGGAAAGCACCGGGCCTGATGGGGTTTTCTGGGGAAAATAATAAGATCCGATTGATCAAATCGCCCCCGATCCCTTTCTAATTATTACAATTCGGTACTCCCCCTCAGGGACCCGCAGAATCCAAAAACTCATAAAGATTCTCCCCCGAAAACAGGGAACCCCCTGCGCCCCCCCTCCCACAGGCCCTTTCACTGATTGACATGCCCGAAGTATATTAAACCTGGCGGGTTTTGCTTGGGGGATTTTTTCCCCATGATCGGTCCCTTTAGAGGGGGTTTATTAGGGGGAGGGCACGGTGGGCAAATTTTTTGGGAAATCTTGGGGGGGTTCTTTAACAGGTCCATCACCCAGTGCCCGGAGCCAGCCCCCTGGTGGCCTTGATGCGGAAAAAAGGGCCTTTGATAACGTGCCTGGGATGGCTCTGGATGTGCTGGACAGCATGGGGAAATTAAGGGGGTTTTAGGACTTATCTCTCGGCCATTTAAAAACAGCCCCACTGCCCCAAAAACCCCACCCCCGGTTTCCTTTCCCCCAGGGTTTCCCCCTCGAAGGGTATAGACAGGGTGCCCCTTTCCCCCCTTTTTTTCAATAAGCTCTTTAACCCTAGCGAGATTCTTAGAAGAGTCGACCTTTTTTTAGGTGTCAGGATAGGGGGAAGGGATCAAATCTGCGTGTTTGCGGAGACCTGATCTTATTCATGGGCCCAATCCCCCACTCATTCCCCCGGGTTTTTGAGGTTTACACCTGTTCGGCAAATTTCAGAATATAAGGTGAAAAAGTTACTAAAATGGATCTTGGAATTGGGCCGGGTTTGTCACCCCCCAATGGCGCCATGGGTGTGCAAGACGTCCCAGGGGTACATCCCTACCTGGGTCTGAAAAAATTGGGGAGAACCCCCAAAACGATCTTAAATTTAAAATCCCACCCATCATTGATAAAAACCTGTGACTTTAAGCGATGGTCTTCATCCCGCCTCATTGGGTGCAGTGCCACGCTATTAAAATGATTTGTTTTCCCAAACTGTTGTACCCATTACAAAAACCCTTTTCCCCTTTCCTATTTAGGGATATTGTGTCAACAAAATCAACTCCTTTTTCCGATTTTTTCTGGGTGGAAAGAAAACCCCCATTGCACTTAGGAAACGATGCTACCCCCTGGGGAAGGGGGGCTGAAACTGGATTCAGAGGCTACATCTGGGCCCGTTGGCGACAATGCTGACTGGGGTTTGGACGCAACTCTTTTTCTCCAAGGGACTAGAAAAGAGCTCATCGCCCCCGGATCCTCAGGCCTTGTTCCACACTAGGTACCCCAAGCTACCTGGCCCCAAATTAAAAACTCAGCACTGATCGTGACACCTTATGGTTGGGAAAGGGAAATCCGGAAGAAAAAAGGCCTCTCCTTTCGATATTAAGGACATTTCCCCTTTTGGGGTCACCGGGTTTCCTCAGGACAATCCAACTCTATGTTTGCTTTTTAAAGCTAGGGGTCTAAAGACCCCTGGACAGCTAATGCACGAAACATTGAAAAAAGATGGCTCACGCCCAAAGTTTTCTCGAAAAAATTTCAACTGGCACCACTGCTTTCTGGTACCCCTTTTTTTCCTTTTTTAGCAGCAGGTTGAAAGATATCTCAAAAGGGGACTGTCCCAAAGACTAGACATTTTTTTTCACTTCGCACAGGGAACTTCACCCCCTCGGTGTACAATACCATGAGGGGATGGTGCCAAGGGGGGGAAGTACCGGCTTTTCAAAATTCTGGGAAAAAGCCGTTTGGTGACACCGAAAACCCGGGGGAAACCCTTTTTCAAGTGGGCGCGGTACGCAAACATGCATATTGAGCCTGGGGTGAAACCTTTCTTAAAATAAAACATAATGCCATCTACCCTTTAATCTCCCCGTTTTCCCCGAGCTCCCCTGATAGGGTCAGCACTGCCCCCCCTGTGGCATCAAAAAAAAATGATCCTGGGATGGGTTATTGGGAAAGCAGTGCCCCGCAGAAAATTGGGGGCAGCATTGTCCGATAATCGAGGTGCACTTTGGGGTTACCCTTTCAAAAAAACTAGACCTTTGATATTTCACTTCCCCAACCCCCGAACTGACCTGGGAAACTCTCCAGGGGGGAAGGAGGGGGGCCCACCTATCCAGGGAAAATAATTAGCCGATGGTGCGAAACGCTGCCTACTTCACATGGATTAAGCAACTCTTCCACCTCAGGGGGTCATGAAACGCTAGAGGACATTTGGTTGCTGATAGGGTCGAGAAGAAAGGCCAAAAAAGGCTCGCATAAGGGTTTTTTCAACGATGGGAACTTTTATTTAATCCCCATTCAGACAGGGAAAAAGAAAGGCCCCGATGCAAAATTTCAAAAAAAGGGGTTGGGACGTAAGGAAAGGGCAGTGGGACCTTGGGGGGGCTCCAGGTGTGAAGACCGACCCCAATCAATTAGGCGCAGACGACACTTACCCCGGTGACCCAGATAATAGTAGGGGGTTTATGGAAGTCCGCAGAAATTTGGGGTTTTAGCATAACACCCGGGTCTTTTTTAAAAAAGAGATGACGCCAGTATTTTGGGTATTTTTCTATAGTTGTTAAAATTGTTTATGTCTGTGTAACTGCCTTGTTTGTATTGTTTAGCTTTGTAAAGATATACTATGGTCCAGGCAATGGCCCCGCAAAACAAAATTTTGGGTCTGATCTTTTAAAATGACGGTGTTTTTATTTGTTTTGTTTTCAAAATAAAAAAACAAATAAAAGTTTTAAAAAAAAAAAAAAAACAAACAGCAGGGGGGAATTGTTTAAGGGGCAATTTCGAGGGGAAATAAAAGCGGGAGGTCATAAATTCACTTGTATCTCCTTAGGGAAAAAAGAGGAACAAAACACTTTAATTTGGAAAAAGTCTTTTTTTTGTTTCCCCAAATTTGAAATTTTTCTTTTTTAGCGAGAAAACCCCCTTTAAATAAATAAAAAATTTGGGGTTTAAAGGGCTGGAAATTTTTGGGCTTGCTGCACCGAACTTAGTTAGGCAGAGGGGGTTGGGGATCTGGTGTAGAGGGTTCCTGGGACTTGTTATGGGTTGTGGGGGGTGGAGGGGGTCCGACAGCCAGGTACAATTTTTATTGTGACAAAAATGATTTATTTTTTATTGCATTGCTATGTGATTGTAATGGGTATTACTGCTCTGAATCTGGGGATGGAGTTGGGAGGGGGGCTGGGTTGTGTTTTGGGGATAAAAGTTGAAATTTGGTCTTACAATGACATATACTGTATTCTGTTTGTACTACTTTATACCTGACCAATAAAAAGTTTATGGTTAAAAAAAAATAAAAAAATGAGAGGGTTACTAGTGTACCTCTGTGCTGTAGCTAATAGCCCACAAAATGACCTCAATGCGGAAGCTTGCCTTATTGATGTATAGTAACAGATTTATTCAATTGTCCTGCATTGGAGAGTTTACTTTAAGTGATTTAGAAGAGTGCATGTTCCCTGGCATTGAGGTCACTGTGTGGTCTATTAGTTACAGCGCGGTGGTGCACTAGTAACCCTCTCATTTTCTGACTATTTATACCCTGCTTCATATATTGGCGCTGATATTATGTATAGTCTTACATATTGAAGCCAATCGCTGGGTGTCCTGTCCGAAAACTTGTCATTCCATTGTCAAAGGAGCAAGAAATAGTGATTGTCCAAGGCAGAAAACCCCTTTAAGCAGCAGCAAATGTATTTTATTTTCATGCCATTTAAAAGTGAGCTTATTATCAAACTCCACAAGCTACAAAAAAAACACGAGAACCTTCCACCGACATGAAATTTATTAACAATTTAAAAATTTAAAAATACCTTCACAATTGGTAGACTTTTGGCTGTAAGGGCCCAAATCAGATCCAACAGAATTTTTTAAAGGGGTTGTCTCACTACATTGATTCATCTCACCTCAGTCCTGTTTTCTTGGTTTCAGTTTGAATTCAGGGGTGTGTTTACTGTAGTAGAAGCCAGGTCTGTAGCTATAGTGACCAGTGCTGGCAGCCTATCATGAGAGATTGAACAGGTCTGTAGCTATAGCGACCAGTGTTGGAAGCCTATCAGGAGAGATTGAACAGGTCTGTAGCTATAGCAACCAGTGCTGGCAGCCTATAATGGAGAGATTGAACAGGTCTGTAGCTATAGCAACCAGCGCTGGCAGCCTATCAGGAGAGATTGAACAGGTCTGTAGCTATAACAACCAGTGCTGGCAGCCTATCAGGAGAGATCGAACTGGTCTGTAGCTATAGTGACCAGTGCTGGCAGCCTATCAGGGAGATTGAACAGGTCTGTAGCTATAGCAACCAAGTGCTGGCAGCCATCAGGAGAGATCGACAGGTGGTAGCTATGTGACCAGTGTGGCAGCTATCAGGAGAGATTGTACAGGTCTGTGCTATAGCAACCAGTGCTGGCGCCTATCATGAGAGATTGAACAGGTCTGTGCTATAGCAAACCAGCGCTGGCACCCTATCAGGAGAGATTGAACAGGTCTGTAGCTATAGCAACCAGTGCTGGCACCCTATCATGAGAGATTGAACAGGTCTGTAGCTTTAGCAACCAGTGCTGGGAGCTATCAAGAGAGATCAAACAGGTCTGTAGCTATAGTGCCCAGTGTTTGGCAGCCCTATCAGGAGAGATCGCACAGGTCTTTTAGCTTATAGGGGACCAGTGCTGGCAGCCTATCAGGATATATCAAACAGGTCTGTAGTTTATGCGACCTGAGGAGTGATGCAGCCCATACAAAAAGGGGATATCTAGGATTAGGAGGACACTGGTAATGGAACATATTGCAAAGTGACTTGTTTTTGTAAGATCTTAACATAAAAAGCAGCAATCCCTGTAGTGAGACAACCCCTTTAAGAAAAACACCAAGCAAACCTGATGCACAGTGTTATACCTACTGCAGGGTGAGAGGGTTTTGGACATAACGTATCCCAGTATCACACTGTACTGGTCACATTACAGATGGGTTTCAGAGATACATGGACACGTGACATCTACTCCAAGCATCAAACGGTTTCACCTTCATCATCCTGGTCGATGGGAGCAGATTTTGATCAAGAATGTCTCGGTACATTTGCCCATTCATCCTTCCTTCAATGATATGAAGTTTGCCAATGTCGTATGTTGATAAACAGTCCCAGACGATGGCGTTCCCACCTCCACACGTCACTGTTAGACGGGTGTTCTTGGGGTGATATGCCGCGCCTTTGGCCTCCAAACATGTTCTGTATTACAGCATCCAAAGAGTTCAATTTTGGTCTCATCTGACCAGACTATGTTCTCCGAGTATCTCACAGGCTTGTTTAAATGTAGTTGAGCAAACTTTAAACGCACTTGAATATGGTTTTGTTCAGCAATGGAGTCTTGCATGTTGAGCGTGAATATAGGAGGCCATGGAGGTTGAGCGTGCATACAGGCTGTGGAGGCTGAGCGTGCATACAGGCCGTGGAGGCTGAGCGTGCATACAGGCCGTGGAGGTTGAGCGTGCACACAGGCCGTGGAGGCTGAGCGTGCATACAGGCCGTGGAGGTGGAGCGTGCAGACAGGGCGTGGAGGCTGAGGTTGGCTGACAGGCCGTGGAGGCTGAGCGTGTGCATAAGGCCGTGGAGGTTGAGCGTGCACACAGGCCGTGGAGGTTGAGCGTGCACACAGGCCGTGGAGGCTGAGCGTGCACCCAGGCCGTGGAGGCTGAGCGTGCACACAGGCCGTGGAGGCTGAGCGTGCACACAGGCCGTGGAGGCTGAGCGTGCATACAGGCCGTGGAGGTTGAGCGTGCACACAGGCCGTGGAGGTTGAGCGTGCACACAGGCCGTGGAGGGTGAGCGTGCACACAGGCCGTGGAGGCTGAGTGTGCATACAGGCCAGTGGAGGGTTGAGCGCTGCACAACAGGCGTGGGAGGGGAGGTGGCACACAGGCCGTGGAGGTTGAGCGTGCACCACAGGCGCGGAGGATGAGCGTGCACACAGGCCGTGGAGGTGGACGGGGTTGAGCGCGCACACAGGCCAGTGGAGGTTGAGCGTGCATACAGGCCGTGGAGGCTGAGCGTGCATACAGGCCGTGGAGGTTGAGCGTGCACACAGGCCGTGGAGGTTGAGCGTGCACACAGGCCGTGGAGGCTGAGTGTGCACACAGGCCCGGAGGTTGAGCGGCAGCTGACAGGCCACGGAGGTTGAGCGTGCACACAGGCCACGGAGGTTGAGCGTGCAACAGGCCGGGAGTTGAGCGGCACACAGGCCGGGGGCTGAGCGTGCACCAGGCGGAGACCCGGCCCTGGGTTGAGCGTGCACACAGGCCGCGGAGGTTGGAGCGTGCAACAGGCCGTGGAGGTTGAGCGCTGCACACAGGCCGTGGAGGTTGAGCGCCTGCTTTCACAGGCCGTGGAGGTTGAGCGTGCACACAGGCCGCGGAGGTTGAGCGTGCACACACGCCGTGGAGGTTGAGCGTGCATACAGGCCGTGGAGGTTGAGCGTGCACATATGGCGTGGAGGTTGAGCGTGCACACAGGCCGTGGAGGTTGAGCGTGCACACAGGCCGCGGAGGTTGAGCGTGCATACAGGCCACGGAGGTTGAGCGTGCATACAGGCCACGGAGGGTGAGTGCATTACCTGTGCAATAGTACCTGCTGATTCCAGGTCTTTCTGTAGGTGTACTTGGCTCTTGGACAGATTTTCTGATAATTATTTTCACTCCTCTGTCTGGAATCTTGTGGGGAGCACCAGGTCATGGCCGGTTTATGGTGAAATAATGTTCCAACACTGCTCACTGGGGCCTTCAGTAGTTTGGATATGTTTCTGTAACCAGTGCCATCAGTATGTTTTGCAACAATACGTTTGCAAAGGTCTCGAGACAGCTCACTGGTTTAACCCATCATGAGATGTTTCTTGTGTGGCACCTTGGTAATGAGACAACCTTTTATAGGCCATCAGCTGAAGTGGCTGATATTATGTTTCATTAAGTGGCAGCATTGCTTTCTAATTACTGATAGATTTCAGCTGGTATTATTAATTTTTATGGCCTTTTGCACTCCCTCCCTGTTTATTTCTTTTTCCCTGTATCATTTCTCATTATGAAATGTGAACAGACAGCCAGCTCAAATGTAGTCCAACACGAGTGTTATAAAATCTTTTCTTCTTTATTAAAGCTTCTTAAAAAAAATATATATTACAACTTTACATACTACGAGGGTTTAGAAAAAAGGAAAGAAGTATGATACTTCTTTCCCTTTTCCTTCTTTTTTTTTTTTTTTTTTTTAAACCCACGAAGTATTTAAATTTGTAATATAAATATTTTTTAATAAGATATAAAAAGCAAAGATTTTTTAATATCAAAAGGATAAACTTGCAGGTAACTGGGTAAATTTAGAAGTTAACGACTTGTTGCTGTAAAAATAAATTTGGGTTTTTCGTTTCCCTCCGACCCCCCCCCCCCCATTTTGGCCAGTGGGTATAGCAGGTGGAGTTTGTCTATTAGTGTAAGGGCTTGTTCACACAGAGTTTTGCCTCCGTATTAACATATGCTTTTTAAATGCGTCTCGGGGACCATCAGGACGGACCCAGAGACACATCTAAAAATTAGCAGCGATATTATCACTGCCGGCAACGAGGAACACGCAGCGGCGTTCACATGAGAGAGATCGCCGCCGCGTGTTTGACTCGCGCCTATCGGGTCCGTCTTGCGGATGTGATCAAAGAATTGACATGCAATTCTTTGATCGGGTCCATAAAGCGAGTCAAACACGCGGCGGCGATCTCTCTCATGTGAACGCCGCTGCGTGGTCCTCGTTGCCGGCAGTGATAAAGTCATTGCTTATTGTTAGATGTGTCTCTGGGTCCGCCCTGACGGTCCCCGAGACGCATCTAAAAAGCGGATGTTAATACGGAGGCAAAACTCCATGTGAACACAGGCTAATAGTGAACTTAAAAATAGCTAAGAAGGACTTGTTGTTAATTTCATTTTATTAGCTGTTTTTTCCTTATTTTTTGATTCATAGTTTATAAAATTGTAACACAAGGACATATCTCAAACTTCTATCATACAAAGATGTACGGTATTCATATGATTTCAGTTAGATAATATTCAGAATGTATGTCATTTTCTTTGTAAATTTGTCTTGCAAATAAAAATTGTTTAAAAAAAAAAAAAAAAGAAGCAAAGATTTTATAACAAGTGTGTTGGACTACAATGGAGCTGGCGGTCTGTTCACATTTCTTCCGTTGTATTTGGAGCATTCTGGTTTCACTCCCCGCTGCGTCTCCACCGGTACAAAAGATTTACTACGGGTCTCGGTAAGCTGATTACCCCTTTACTTCTTATTATGACACATCATTTATGGACATCTATGGTTCGATTTCTTTGCCTGTGTGGATTGGGTAGATTGTTACCAACATCTGATGAGAATTTCAGGGTAATAGAACCGTTATAAATATAGTTACTAAGAAATTTGGTGAGCTATTTAAAACTTCTTTTACCCGCTGTATATATGCCTATATATGTATTGATTTATGTGAAAATGCATGTCAATAGGAGAACCGAAACTAAAAACAGCTGCCAGATCTCTATCTTGCCTGCACAAAAAGTGCAAAGTCTGCCTCCACACGTTATGCAACATACAAGGGCTGGCTTACCACAGGAAGGTGTCACTGCTCTGCCCACGAAAACTTTCCAAGCACAGGAAACTCAAAAAGGAGGGTCCTGACAACAGGGCAGATTGAACCGCTGCCAGTCAGGGGAACCCATCATAATAATGAAAGCCGTGTCTTTTTTTTTTTTTATAGCTTTAGTAGGAATTCCTCAGCATTGATTTGTGTTAGAAAATACCTTGAAAGTTTGAAACGAGGAAACAGAATATACCTCTTGTCCAAAAAGTACAATGAATACACTTCAGGGGAAAAAATGGTCCTAAAACATAACTTTTAATTATAACAAGTTAAAAATATCAAAAAGAGCGACATCTCTAATCTAGAAAAAAAAAAAAAAGAGACTGAAGGACCCTCAAAACGGAGGCCGGAGGTATTACCCTAATGAGCTATTACACCCTTACCTACAAAAGAAGGGACAGGAGGCTCGCCCCGATAAGGGCGTTCCTGTCAGCAATCTGACCCTATAAACACTGACTCTATAAAAATTCTATGGTCTCAATCCAACATTTTTCGATCATCCATCCTCTAGGATGCTTGCATTTAGCAACGATTGACAAGTATGCTGTGTATTTATTACATCATATACACAATGTTGTCCTGAATGATCGATATCAATGAAGATTTTTTCACAGCTGCATACCAGGTATGTATACCCTGTATACCCTGACACTATTGCTGCATTTTGAAGTATACATATTAATACATTTGGCCCCCTCACTGATCTCTTTGCATTACTAATTGTCCCCTGATGCGATCACACTTGGATGATCGAAACATGTTGGGATGAGACCATAGGATTTTATAGGGTCAGATTGCTGACAGGAACGCCCTTATCGGGGCGAGCCTCCTGTCCCTTCTTATGTAGCTAAGGGTGTAACAGCTCATTAGGGTAATACCTCGGGCCTCCGTTTTGAAGGTCCTTCAGTCTCTTTTTTCTAGATTAGTGATGTCACACTTTTTTATAGTTTTAACTTGTTATAATTAAGTTATGCTTTAGGACCATTTTTTCCTCTGAAGTGTATTCATTGATTTGTGTTGTAATTCATACTGCCTTAAAGAGAACCTGTCACATAGGTGATGCCCCCCTTGCTGAGGGCAGCACAAGCCAGTGTCAGACCTGCTGTTTCCAGCGCCGTGTCCCTTATTCTGTAAGATGCTGCAGTTTTAGAGCATTTACCCCTCAAATCTTATTCATGAGCAGGTGTTAGCCCTGCCCACCAAAGGCTAGCCCCACCCACCTGACAGTTATTCTCATGTTTCTACCTATTCAAAGTAATAGGTTGATCAGTTGCGGTGGGCGGGGCTAGCCTCAGGTGGGCGGGGTTTGAAAAAAAAACTGACACTCTGAAGGACTCTTTTCTGGCTGAAAACTGCAGATTGAGCACTAAATACACGAAAACTGCAGCATCTTACAGAATAAGGGGCACAGCGCTGGAAACAGCAGGTCTGACACTAGCTTGTTCTGTCCTCAGCAAGGGTGGCATAAAATATGTGACAGGTTCCCTTTAAAGGGAATATGTTGCCAATTGTTTTTTTTACTTATTAAATCAAGCCCCTGATCCATATTCTTTTCCTCTCAGTCGTTTTTATTTCCTGATTTCTCTATTCAGTCGTCTATATATGATTGTGGGGAAGACTTTCTTGCTTGCACTGCTCTAACAGCAGTCAGAGAGATACTTTACAGCAGCTTCATGCCCATAGGATTCTTAAAACAGATTATGTCCCATAGACTTGTATAGGAGAGTTTTCACTGTGCAGGGAGGGGAGAGGGGGAGCTGTGACATCTCCTCTTGTGACTGGTGGATCCTGTGTTATCTGTACACAATGGGGTCGCCTTTCAGCTTGACGCTCTTTGTGCTGATAATGAGCAGACAAGCTGAGAATCTTTCTCTACAGAACAGGAAGGGTCAGACGATTATTAGGCCTAGTGGCCAAAGTGAAAACTGCAGGACTTAAGAATTATTAAAAAAATATATATATATACTGAAAGTGATCTGGAAAATTAAAAAAAAACAACCAAAAATTCCTAAAAAAAAATGTGTTGAACATAAAAATGTGAGTTAAACAATAAGTCATTTTTTGATGACACATTCCCTTTAAGATTTCTTGCTGCAAAATTCTATGCAACACTGAGGACATGGCCAGACTTTGCTGTATCAATGAGAAGCTGCTTGGAAGCAGAGCGCCCCATAACAACATTGTCATATTCCATAGAAAACATCTCGGCGGTGTCAGACAGTGCTCACGTTTCTAGACTAGAACTCTCCTCTAACCTCAGTAACGTATCTGATCCTGACATATCTCTGGCAGCGGCGTAGGAATGAAGATCACATTCAGACTCATATGAAGAGCAGCCCCGGATCGCGCAAGTCCCTGTAGATGTGAAGGAGTTCTTGGGCAGCTGCACTGGAGATGAGGTCTTCATCCACACCCAAGCGCTCTCTCAGGGTCTTCACTTCCTTTAGCAAAAGCTGCGTGTGAAGAAGAAGAAGATCTTATCAAACGACTGACGTTACATTTCTAACACCAACATTCGAACCTAACTGAGCTCATTTGCTTCTCTGGCTACTTAATGGGGTTTTGCCACAAAGTGAGTTGCTTTCCTCTTATCTGGCTCAGGAGAAAATATAAACATATCATGAATGCTGCAGAGGGGAGAGGGAGAGGGCTAAGCAGGGAGGAGCACAGAGGGAAAAGTAAGGGAGCGTCTGCAATGTTCACTCAAATAATAACATTACAACCAGTGGATTGTCTATACTGCATAAAGCCTCATACACTGCACTTTCTCCACAGTCCCTTGGAAGCTCCTTCATGTTCCCGGTCATCAGATAAGAAGTTCAAACACGCAAGCACGGCCAAATCAGCTCCTGTCAGCTGCTAGTCGTGTCTAATGTAAACTTTTAAGTAACTAAGGGCTTGTAAAGAAAGCTGTAGCTCTCACAGGCTTCACTTTTTGTAATCACATATATTTAAATACCCATTTTGGAGGATCCTACGTCAACATTACATCGTGGCACAACCCCTTTAAAGCGAATGTGTCATCAAAAATGACTTATTGTTTAACTCTCGTTTTTATGTTAAACACATTTTTTAAGAATTTTTGGTTATATTTTCTTAAATTTTCCATATCACTTTCAATATTTTTTTGGGCCAGATACCTATGTGACATCATTTATCACTCATATATCATTTTCTGCAATTGTCTTTAATTTTATTGAATAAACAGTGATTCAAATTTCTTGAATATGCAAAAAAAAAAAAAAAATTCTTAAGTCCTGCAGTTTTCACTTTGGACACTAGGCCTAATAATAGTCTAACACTTCCTGTTCAGTAGAGAAAGATTCTCAGTTTTCTGCTCATTATCAGCACAAAGAGGGTCTAACTGAAAGGAGTCACCAGTGTGAATAGATAACACAGGATCCAGCAGTCACAAGAGGAGATAGTCACAGTTCACCCTCTCCCTCCCTGCACACTGATTACTTCCCAGGTCACAGAGCATGACTAGAAAACTCTCCTATAGAAGTCAATGGGACCGAGTCAGTCTTAAGTCTCCTATGTGCATGAAGCTGCTGTAAAGCATCTCTCTGACTGCTAATAAATCGGTGCAAACAAGGCCTAGTGGCCAAAGTGAAAACTGCAAGACTTAAGAATTATTAAACAATATTGAAAGTGATATGAAAAATAAAAAAAAACAACCAAAAATTCCTAAAAAAAAATATGTTTACCATAAAAACGTGACTTAAACAATTAGTCCTTTTTTTATGACACATTCCCTTTAAAGGGATGTTTCAGTTTGTAAAATGCTTGGTAAAGACTTGTGCTCCATAGTTAGTGAATAGAGTGCGGGCCCCTACTCTGTGTTGGTTCAAGAACCCTCCAAGTCGAGAGAAGCGGATCATCAGGGGGCAGCTAAGTATTAGTTTCTTTTTTGGACTACCATGACCCCTATGAAGTAGATTTTTTTTTTTTAATAGACAATCATTTTAAAGGGGTTTCCTCAACATGCAGTTTCACAGAGTCACAGGCAGCTTCCGACTCGCACTACCTCGTCGGGCTGTGGGTGGTTCTATAGCAGTGATTAGTATATTTAGCTCCTCTATAACTAGCTGAGCTAAGTGCAGGAGATTTAATCCAGGGCTGTGGAGTCGGCAAGCCAAAGCCCCGATCGACTCCTCAATTTCCCAAACCTCCGACTCCTGACTCCGACTCCCTCATACACGGCGCATGTTTAAGTGATAACTTTACTGTAGTAAAATGGTAACATCCGGCTGTTTATCACCTTATGATACAATAATCAAGCTATTTAGGTAGAACGGACACTGACAAGCAAAAGGGTAACAATGTTCTGATCTTTTGAACACTTGTGGGTAGAGTTGAAGAAAAAGCTGTATTTGTATCCAAGTCCAGTCTGCACCAACATTGGGAATGTGTAGAAGAGACCTGGGACCAGATTTTGGTCAAGATCTGCTTGAATCTGATCCAGAGCCCAGAAGGATTCAGGCAGAGCTGAAAACCAAAGGGGGATTTTCCAAATACAAACAAAATAATACAAATTAACACTTTGATTTGTAGGAGCAAAAAAGTAAAAATGCAGTTACAGGAAAGAATCGGCAGAACTAAGCAGATGCTAAATACTTGCAGGTCAAATTTATGTATAAGATGTAAGATGACTGTATATAAAATTACAGTAGCCTCATGTGCAAAGCTGTAGTGGATGGTGAGATATGGAGCCTGAAAGTCTCACAAGTTCAAAACATTGTTACCATTTTGCTTGTCAGTGTAAAATATATGTATTGGATATGACTTTAGAACACAAAAAATTGTCAAAATGCAAAACACTGTAGGAACATTTGTGGAGTCTCTGAATTTATTCTGAGAAATAGTATCGCCTCCATCAGATCCTGCATACATGACCTGACATCTGATCTCATTATTTCCAGGCTAGAGAATGGCCTCTCTACACTAACTTGGGGGCAAAGCGGTGACCACAGGGGCAACATCTCTAACAATGTCAGGGTATAAAGGAATTGCCTCAGCCACAGTCAGTTTGATGAATGGTTGATCATCTACTTCTTTGAAAACAGGTGAAAACATTTTGCTGAAATCTGTTTGCCCTGGGAGCAGAATCTTTTCCCCTGGGGCAGCGCTTTGCCTGCTCCAGGTCATCAATTACACTCCTCATGTGATGAGGCTGAAGATATGGGAGCAGTAGCACTGGCCGGACCCAATTCCTCTTGCTCTTTGCATCAAACTAACTGGATCAACTAATTATATATTTTGGGAGTCGCTCCATTTTATGACGACTCCGACTCCTGCAAAATAGGCTCCGACTCCACAGCCCTGATTTAATCTGCAGTAAACAAAACTCCAATTAGTGAAAACATTTGCGTATCCAAGGTGAACAATCGAATCTTGTTAGGGTATGTTCACACGGCTTATGGCAGCGCCGCAATATGGCGGGTGTTTTGGAAGCACGCACTGATCAGCGCGTATTTCCAAGGCTCGGGGGATGGGGGGCGCGCTGGCCCCATTGACATGCATTGTCAGCAGTGCGTAATCGCCGCGAACAATTAACATGTCAATTCTCCCCCCGCGCGTACAATACGATCGTGTAATCCATAGCTCTCTATGAGAGCTATGAATAACCATAGTTGCAGCGCGCATTTTGCCGCATATAAAGCGCAATCCGCGCCGAAATAAGCTGTGTGACCATACCATTAGTGATAAAGACTGTGCTCTGTCAATCAATGCAATGTCCAAGTAAAGAAATGCTCGGCACCAGTGGTTCTAGCAGGTCCATATACTTAAATAAACACCGGGACACTCCTCTGTCCTCACACGCTAACGATGGTGCTCAGCTCAAAAAAAACGAGTCTATAAATATCCAAGTGAAAAGAAGTGAAAGGCGATCCACGATTAGTGTATTTTTATTCCAAAAATAGCATTTAAAAGCCCTGCTCTCAATCTAATCAGGAAGGAAGAGCAGGACGGTAACTTTGAGACACTTGCATGCACTCAGAGCAGATAAAATCTCTCTTATCTCCTGACCAGGGGAATATAAAAAAGAGCAATGTATTTAGAAAAAGTCCTCATTTACCTGTCCCTACATGTTCAAAGCTAATCAATGTAGTAAGTAAACCCCTTTAATACTTTCTAAATATGAACCCTATGAAGGGGTTGTCTTACTGCAAAGATTAGCTTTCAACATGCAAGGAACGGTAATTGAAGACTTTTTCCAATTATTTTATTTTGCTTTGTTGAACAGAAGAGAATGTATCTACTCTGAGTGCACATAGGTTTCTCTGGTTACTGACCTGCTCTCACCTTCTCTCTCTGCTCTGTCTTATCTGCTCTGTGCACACAGGTTTCTCTGGTTACTGTCCTGCTCTCCCCTTCTCTCTCTGCTCTGTCTTATCTGCTCTGAGTGCACACAGGTTTCTCTGGTTACCGTCCTGCTCTCCCCTTCTCTCTCTGCTCTGAGTGCACACAGGTTTCTCTGGTTACCGTCCTGCTCTCCCCTTCTCTCTCTGCTCTGTTTTTTCTGCTCTGAGTGCACACAGGTTTCTCTGGTTACTGTCCTGCTCTCCCCTTCTCTCTCTGCTCTCTCTTATCTGCTCTGAGTGCACATAGGTTTCTCTGGTTACCGTCC
The DNA here is from genome assembly GCA_025379985.1 of Phyllomedusa bahiana. Lineage (NCBI taxonomy): Eukaryota > Metazoa > Chordata > Amphibia > Anura > Hylidae > Phyllomedusa > Phyllomedusa bahiana. The sequence goes on from JAODAL010003514.1 coordinate 43,078, forward strand.
TGCTTTCCCCTTCTCTCTCTGCTCTGAGTGCACACAGGTTTCTCTAGGTTACTGTCCTGCTCTCCCCTTCTCTCTCTGCTCTGAGTGCACACAGGTGTCTCTGGTTACCGTCCGGCTCCCCTTCTCTCTCTGCTCTGTCTTATCTACTCTGAGTGCACACAGGGTTTCTCTGGTTACCGACCTGCTCTCCCCTTCTCTTTGCTCTGTCTTATTGCTCTGAGTGCACACAGGTTTCTCTGGTTACCGTCCTGCTCTCCCTTCTCTCTTGCTCTGAGTCACACAGGTTTCTCTAGGTTACCGGGCCTGCTCCCCTTCTCTCTCTGCTCTGAGTGCACACAGGTTTCTCTAGGTTACCGTCCTGCTATCCCCTTCTCTCTATGTTCTGAGTGCACACAGGTTTCTCTGGTTACCGTCCCGCTCTCCCCTTCTCTCTCTGCTCTGTCTTATCTGATCTGAGTCAACACAGGCTTCTCCCGGTTACCGTCCTGTTCCCCTTCTCTCTGCTCTGAGGGGCACACAGGTTTCTATGTTTACAGTCCTGATCTCCCTTCTCTCTCTGCTCTGAGTGCACACAGGTTTCTCTGGTTACCGTCCTGCTCTCCCCTTCTCTCTCTGCTCTGTCTTATCTGCTCTGAGTGCACACAGGTTTCTCTGGTTACCGTCCTGCTCTCCCCTTCTCTCTCTGCTCTGAGTGCACACAGGTTTCTCTGGTTACCGTCCTGCTCTCCCCTTCTCTCTCTGCTCTGTCTTATCTGCTCTGAGTGCACACAGGTTTCTCTGGTTACCGTCCTGCTTTCCCCTTCTCTCTCTGCTCTGTCTTATCTCCTCTGAGTGCACACAGGTTTCTCTGGTTACCGTCCTGCTCTCCCCTTCTTTCTCTGCTCTGTCTCATCTGCTCTGATTTCACACAGGGTTTTTCTGGTTACCCCCTGCTCTCCCTCTCTCTGCTCTGTCTTATCTGCTCTGAGTGCACACAGGTTTCTCTGGTTACCGTCCCGCTTTCCCCCTTTTCTCTCTGCTCTGAGTGCACACAGGTTTCTCTGGTTACCGTCCTGCTTTCCCCTTCTCCCCTTCCTCTGTCTTATCTGCTCTGAGTGCCCCACAGGTTTTTTCTGGTTACCCTCCTGCTCTCCCCTTCTCTTCTGCTCTGTCTTACCTTTCTCTGAGTGCACACAGGTTTCTCTGGTTACCGTCCTGCTCTCCCCTTCTCTCTCGCTCTGTCTTACCTGCTCTGAGGCACACAGGTTTCTCTGGTTACCGTCCTGCTCCTCCCCCTTTTCTCTCTGCTCTGTCTTACCTGCTCTGAGTGCACAAAAGGTCTCTATGGTTACCGTCTGCTCTCCCTTCTCTCTCTGCTCTGTCTTATCTGCTCTGTGTGCACACAGGTTTCTCTGGTTACCGCCTGCTCTCCCCTTATCTCTCTGCTCTGTCTTATCTGCTCTGAGTGCAAACAGGTTTCTTGGTTACCGTCCTGTCTCCCCTTCTCTCTCTGCTCTGAGTGCACCACAGGTTTCTCTGGTTACCGTTCCTGCTCTCCCCTTTCTCTCTTTGTTCTGTCTTATCTGTCTGAGTGCAACAGGTTTCTCTGGTTACCATCCTGCTCTCCCCTTCTCTCTCTGCTCTGTCTTATCTGCTCTGAGTGCACACAGGTTTCTCTGGTTACCGTCCTGCTCTCCCCTTCTCTCGCTCTGCTGTTTGTCTTATCTAAGACCATGAAGTGATTTCACCACAGGATGGCACACAGGACGCCAGCAGCTTGAGAACAAATTGTGTCCTGTCTAACAAACAAAGGAGATTAATTACTTGATAACTTTGAGCTCTGAAGCTCTTTGCTCTATAGGTAACATCTCCTGCTCTTATATCAGTGCAATTACAAGAGCTGGGAATACGAATTGGACATGCTAGTCGCTGCCATGGAACCACCCACAGCCTAATCAGGAAGAGACAGGATGTATGAATCTGAAGTTGCTATTGGCTCTGTGTAACAACATGGTGACACAACACCTTTAAGAGACTAAGGGCCACATGTATAAAAACTGTCTAGGTCTAAAACTCAATCTGTTGCCCACAGCAACCCATCAGAGCGCCCCTCTCATTTCATATAGTGCTCTGGAAAAATGAGAGGGGCGCTCTGACTGGTTGCTACGGGCAACAATGTGAGTTTTAGCCCTAGACAGTTTTCATACATGTGGCCCCAAGGGTGCGCTTTTTTTGTTGCTTGTGGACCTGCACATGGACAATCGGAGCTCAGTTGTCTTTCAAAAGAAGCAAGTCCTCCCTCCTTGTCATTGCTTCTGCTTTGTGTCACCTTCTCCCTCTTTCACACTTCAATGGTTGCAGTCAGCTCAAAAATCTCAGTATATAAAATTAGCTATAAGTAATTAAAGGGGTTGTCTCACTACATTGGTTTATCTCACCTCAGTCCTGTTTTCTTGGTTTCACTTTGAATTCAGGGACGTGTTTACTTGCTTCCACTAGGCTGCAGTAGAAGCCAGGTCTGTAGCTATAGCAACCAGTGCTGGCAGCCTATCAGGAGAGCTCAAACAGGTCTGTAGCTATAGCAACCAGTGCCGGCAGCCTATGAGGATAGATCGTACAGGTCTGTAGCTATAGCAACCAGTGCTGGCAGCCTATAAGGAGCGATCGAACAGGTCTGTAGCTATAGCAACCAGTGCTGGCAGCCTATAAGGAGAGATCGAACAGGTCTGTAGCTATAGCAACCAGTGCCGGCAGCCTATCAGGAGAGATTGAACAGGTCTGTAGCTATAGCAACCAGTGCTGGCAGCCTATCAGGAGAGATCAAACAGGTCTGTAGCTATAGCGACCAGTGCTGGCAGCCTATCAGGAGAATCAAACAGGTCTGTAGCTATAGCGGCCTGAGGAGCTGATGCAGCCCATACAAGAGGGGATATCTAGGAATAGGTAGGACACTGTTAATGGACACATATTACAAAGTGACTTGTTTTTGCAAGATCTTTAACATAAAAAGCAGCAATCCTTGTAGTGAGACAACCCCTTTAATACTATCCTACAGCACCATGTACAGTGCAACAGTGCTCAGGAGCCTGTGAACAAGGACAGGGGGCAGAGAGGAATGCATGATCGAAACATGTTAGGATGGGACCATAGGGTAAGTTTAGGGCCAGTGTTTATAGGGTTAGGCTACTGACAGGAACGTCCTTATCGGGGCGACACTCCTGTACTTTGCAGGTGTATTAGCCTTTTTTAGGGCCACATAGGACTGTCTTTTCCTGGATTGTGGGTCCCTCTTTGTGGTTTGGGTTTCCCTAATTTTAGGGTTTAAATTTTTATTTGAGACGTCGTGGAAGTTTTTATTGTTTTTTAAAAAAAAGTTTTTTTGTTTTTGACCACTAATTTCCCCTTTAAAAGGGTTTTTTAAGGGGGTAAAATTTTCTTTCCCCATTCTTTTCTATGGGAATTTACGGGCGGAAATTTCGCCCCCAAAAAAAATAAAAAGGGGGGTAAATTTAGATCGTTTTACGTTTCCCAAAATACGTGCGGAAATTTCGCCCCGTGTGAACGACGGGGGGGGGTATTTTTACCTGGAAAACAAAGCCAATCAAAAATTTTTTCTTTTTGGCATATTTAGGGAGGGTTTTTGGGCGTAATTTTTGCCCGAAATAAAACCGTTTTGAACAAACCCAACGTTGGGTCTGTTGGAAAATAGCCTAAGTCCTTTGGGAGGGTTTGTCTGTTCCCCAGGGTTTTCTTTAAGCCATTTTTTCCCTTTTCCCTTATAACTTTCACCCAGGGTGCCGCCAACAGGTCCCCAAAACTGGGGGGGGGGTTTCTGAAATCCCAAACCTTGGCCCAAAAAATCAACAGTCATTTCTTGGGTTTCAACTGATTAAAATTTTCCCCTTTTTACCAAAGACTGAAAAACCCCCCTAACCTCGCTTTCTGAACCCGGCCCCCTCGAAAATTTTCAAGCCAACCCAAACCCGCGCCCACCTTGACTTCCTTCAGCTCTGCTCTTCTTCGCTCTTCTACAGCTATGCTCTGTCAACCTTGAAAGTAGGGGAAATGGGCATAATAAAGTTGGGCTTGACCCTGTTTAACTATCCAGCTACAGTGGGGCGGGTTTTCGGTCAGCCCGTGGGTGGGTTTAGAATTGAAACCGTCTTGTCAACCCTTTTTTAAAAAAATGTATTGGGCTATGTTCACACGGGGTTTTTAAAAATGGAAAATATTTCAGCCGTAATTACGCGCCGGAAGTTTGGGGGGCAATTCGGTTGGGGGAAAACCTCCCAACTTACGGTAAATTTTAAAAAGCTCCCAAGAGAAATAATGGATTACGTCCCCCTCTCCCTTTGCACGGAATCCCCCGGGGGGGAAGGGGGGATAATTTACATGTGGGAATTTCCAGCGGGGGTATACCCCCGCGTGGTAATGCAAGTCTATGGGCCGGCGAAGGGTGCCCCCCCCCCCCGCTTCCCCCCATGGCCCCACGGCTTTAAATTTCGGGGCCGTGGTTACGCCCCCCAAATGACCATGTTTTAAAACCCCGCCTTAAACCCCCAGGGGGTGTTTTTTTCTAGGGTTTGGGATTTAGGGATTGGGGGGGACGCAATTTTATAAAAAGGGTTAACCCAAAATCTCATTTTTAGGATCCGTCAATGTTACAGGTCATCCAGATGGCTGAGGGACCTCCAGCAGAGATCCCACCTGGGCAGGCTACACCTGGGGCCTGCTTTCCCCCCTGAGGTTTTGTAGGGGGGTTCCCCGCCCCGGGGACCCCCAAAAAACCTTTTTTTGAACCCCGTTGTAAAATTCAGCTATGGGGAAATTTCTTCATATTACAGCCGCTCCGAACAAAGCACCATGGACATAAATCTTACCTGACTGAACATGACAAGCGCCATCACATGGGTTTCAATATCCCTGCCCCAAAGGGTGAAAAGGGAAAAAAATTTTTTTTTCTTTTTGAGCCCTTAAAGTAAGAAAGTGCCTAGAATTTAAAACTGTTTCCCTTGTTGCCACAAGGGAAAACCCGGTCAGAAAACTCATAGCAAACCCAAAAAAATAAAAGCAACCAGAGCCCCTTCAACCAAACAGGGAAACCCCAAAACAAAACCGAGGCCCCCAAACAAAAGGGCTCAAAAGAAAACCAAAAGCCCAAAAAAACCAATCGAGCCCATATAAAAACCCGAGTCCAAAAGCAAAGGGGCCCCATAGCCAAACCCTTTAGAATATTTAGCAAACAGAGCCCATAGCAACCAGTGCCCATAGGGAAAACCCGAATCCCCAGCAAAAAGGAGCCATAGCAAACCCAATTTAGAGCTCATAGAAACCAAACCCAAAAGCAACCAGAACCCCCTATCAACCAGATCCCCCCCAGCAACAGGAGCTCATAGCAACCAATTAAAAGGGTATAGAACCAGAAACCCCTAGCAACCCAAACGAGCCCATAGCAATAGAGTCCACACCAACAGGGGGCTCATAGAAAACCCAAACAGACTCTAGCAACCCCGAGCCCTTTGCAACCAATCGAGCCCCTAGGGAAACAGGTCCAAAAGCAAAGGAGTCATAGCAAAACCAATCAAGCTCATAGCACCAGGCCCATAGCAACCAATTTAAAGCCCATTTGCCCAAACAGGTCCACACAAAAAGGACTCCATAGAAAAAAAAACAGGCTCTAGCAAACCAGAGCCCAAAAGCAACCAAAACAGAGCCCATTTGCAACCAGAGTTTTACAGCAACGGGGGTCATAGAACCAATCAAACATTTTTAGCAACCAAAACCCATAGCAACCAAACAAGGGCCCAAACAAACCGAGTCCCCAGGGGAACAGGGAAAATTTAGCAAAACCCAATTTAGAATTTATAGCAAAAAGAGCTCATAGCAACCAATCAGAACCCATAGCAACCAAATTTAGCACTCATTGGGAACCCCTCGAAACGATTTTAACCATCAAAAATTTATAGTAACCAACCAAAAGCCCATTGCAACAGGAGCCCATAGAAACCAAAACCCCCCCCCATCCCAAACCCGGAATCCCCAGCCCCAAAAGGGCTCTAGCAACCAAGCCCATTGCAACCAAACCCCGAGCCCAAAAGAAACCAGGGTTCCCGGCAACCCGGGGGCTCCCTAGAAACCCAAACAGAGCTCATAGCTAAACGGCCAAGCAACCAAACGAGCCCCATATCAACCAAGGGCCACGCAACAGGGGGCTCTAAACAACCAAACAGAGCTCAAAAGCAAAACCAGTTTCCCAAAAAACAATCAGAGCCCCTATCAACCAGAGTCCCCAGCAAAAAAAGGGGCTATAGCAACCAATTTAAAGCCCCATTGCAACCCCGTTTCCCCTAGCAACCAATCAGAGCCCATTGCAAAAATTTAAAAATTCATAGCAAAAAAGAGTCATAGCAACCCAATTAAAAAGCTCATACCAAATCTCCCCGCTAGCCATTTTCATACATAAAGCCCCCAGGTTTGCCGGCTGAATTTTTAAATTTTTCGACTGACTGTTTTTGTGACTTGGGTCAGTAGATCGGGTTTCCCAATGAACTTACCTCCGGGGGCGCTTTAAAAAGTTTTGAACTTCCCCCAAAAATTTAAAATCAGGGGAGGGATCCCTCATGAGGGAGGGGGTTTGTCCTCTGAAGTAAACCTAGGAAAAAGAGACAGGAGTCATGGTCCCTTTTCGGGGGCCCTAAAACAACCAAAGTAAAAACTGCTTTTAAATTTTTTTCCCCACCCAATGCAGGAAATTTTTCAAACCCCGGAAAATTTCCCAAATACCTTAACGCTAACATAAGGAGGATGGAACAAAGGGCTTTTAATATAAAACAACCCGTGCTGGGAGTCTTTTAAAGGGGGAGATGGAACAGATCCCGGTAGCCATAGCAACCAGTGCTGGGACCTATCAGGAAGAAAAGAAAAGATCTGTTAAACTATAGCAACCGTGCTGGCAGGGCCCCTTTTAGGGGAGATTTTTCAGGTCGTTAAATTATGCAAAACCCGTGCTTTGGGGCCTTTTAGGAGAGGATTGTACAGGTCTGAACTATATGACCTGAGGAGCTGATGCAGCCCAAATACAGGAGGAGATATCTAGGAATAGGTAGGACATTGTTAATGGACACGTACTGCTAAGTGACTTGTTTATGCAAGAACTTTAACATAAAAAGCAGCAATCCTTGTAGCGAGACAACCCCTTTAAGGGCGCGTTCCCACTGCACAGGACAAATACCGGCCGGTTTGCTGGCCCGGGTTATTTGTCCTGTTTTGCGCCCGTCCCCCCGGCCGTGGGGGGGACGGCTTTCTCCGGCTTTGAGCAGACGCCGCTCCCCCCTCCCATAGAGAACACAGATTACTCGGGAAACCGGACGGAAGATTCTGCTTCTACAATGTTTGCCGCCGGCCCACCGGCGACAAAACCGTCCAGAGAAGCGCAAAAAACCTGTGCAGTGGGGGACAGTGGACTGCCTGCACGAGGTTTTGCATAGAGCACCTTTGTGCTCGTGTTTTTCGGCCGGTTTTTCAGGCGGTCTGAAAAACCGCAAACCGGCTGAAAAACCGGCCGAAAACCCGTGCCGTGGGGACATGCCCTAAGTCAGTTGTACATTTTTAAAGGAACAGAATAAAAGCTTGTGAATTTTATATAATCAGAGCCTCCTGTGTGTAACTACATAATAATCTGGAACGTTACCTTAATACGGCTGATAACAGCGAGGTGAAGAGAAGCCACAGCATGGAGGTAAGAGCTTAGTATCTGCACCTCCACAGCTTGGATGGATCCCTCTAATGAAAGATCTGCTACGGACACCTAAAAGCAACAGGCAATGGTCAGAATGATTCCCAAGTGGGCTGCATCCTCGTGTAACATCTGCTGCCTTAAGCTACGTTCCCACGGCTTACCTTGGGGCGTATTTACGTCCGCAAATATGTCCCGAAATACGTTTTCAATACGTGTCGCAAAGTGTGGCACGTATTTCACGTCGATTTACTTGCAAAATACGCCCAATAAGGAAACAGGGGACTTAATTTTATCGAGTCATATTTACGGACGTATTACGCCCGTAAATACTTTGCGAAGAATACGCCTCGTGTGAATGACGAGGCGTATTTTAACATTGGAATCAATGCAATCTAATTGTTTCATTATTTGAAACGTATTTCAGGACGTATTTGTGGACGTAAATACGCCCCGAAATAAGCTGTGTGAACATAGCCTAAGAGATCATCTGCCCTGAGATGATAGGAAGTAACAGGGAGAATGGTCACACACTACAAACGTCAGTGCAGTGAACACGACCAATATTTTCTTACAATACAAAAGGGACGGCGGATCCCGGCTGGAATGTGGGGATGACCTCCCAGCACTAGCCCCAAATCACACTGGACCGTGGATCTGTCTTCAGCTTTAGGCTGGGTTCACACACTGGTTGTTGATGGGTAATTTGCAGCAGTGTTTGTAAGCCAAAACCAGGAGCGGAGCCTCCACAGAGACTATAACAGAAAGGCTTCTACCTCATCTGTGCTTTACACTGACTGCTGCTGTGGGCTCACAAAGACTGCTGCAAAATGTCACAGAACATTGCACCTTATGTATGAAAACTGTCCAACATAGCAACCAGACAGAGCTCCTAGCAACCAGAATCAAAAAAAAAAAAAAAAAAATGACCAATCAGAGCTCATAGCCACCAGAGATCATACTGACCAATCAGAGCTCATAGCCACCATAGATCATACTGACCAATCAGAGCTCATACTGACCAATCAGAGCCCATAGCAACCAATCAGAGCCCATAGCAACCAATCAGAGCCCATAGCAACCAATCAGAGCCCATAGCAACCAACAAGGCCCATAGACATTCATTATTCACGGCGCGCGCGTATACGCCGCTGGTAATTCACATTCATTATCTTCCCCCCCAGCGGCGAATCGCTCGTATTCGCCGAGCAGGAAGAGAGACGGAATACATAGTTCTCTAAGAACTGCGGATTACCGTAATGACTGGGACGATTCCAGACGTAATTTGTGCCACTCTGGCGCCGTAATTGACGGACTGAAATAACTTCCCTATTATAAAAGCCCAGTGTGAACATGGCCATAGATGTGCATCCTCTATACAAATGATAGATTCTGGAGAGCAGAATTATACAGAATAACTGACCTCTTCAACCCGGATACAAAACTCCTTTCCATCTGGGGTCACGCCGTGCACCTCGTGTACATCCTGCTCCTTCACCAACACCTCTGATAGCAGCCAATGCAGCACAGCAGAGCAGAGGGAGCTCCCTGAGGGGAAGAGATTAGGAATATATCATATACACATCACACAAATAATGCTACCCCCCTCCCACCCCCCGTAGTGACAAGAAGAGAGAGGAGCCTGATCTCTGTGAATATATAGGGTTATATGATAAGGTTCATAAAGAAGCTGATCTCAGTGATATATAGGGCTATATGATAGATGGAGAGAAGCTGAGCCTGTGATATATAAGGATTAATTATAGAGAAAGGAGCTGAGCTCTGTGATAAATAGTTTATATGATAGAGTAGAGAAGCTTAGCTCTGTGAAATATAGGGTTATATGATAGAGTGAGAAGCTGAGCTTCTGTGATATAAAGGGTTATATGATAGCGTCAGAGAAGCTGAGCTCTGTGATATATAGGGTAATATGATAGAGGGAGAGAACTGAGCTCTGTGATAAAAAGGGTTATATGATAAGAGGAGAGAAGCTGATCTCTGTGATATATAGGGTTATATGATACGAGGAGAGGAGCTGAGCTCTGTGATATAAGGTTAAATGATAGAGGAGAGATAGCTGAGCTCTGTATATACAGGATCTATGATAAGGAGAGAAGCTGAAGCTCTGTGAATTGAGGGTTATATATGATAGAGGAGAGAACTGAGCTCTTGTGATATATAGGTTATATGATAAGGAAAGGAGCTGAGCTCTGTGATATATAGGTTTAATGAAGAGGAGAGAAGCTGAGCTCCTGTGATATACAGGGATATATGATAGGGAATAAGTGAGCTCTGTGGATATAGAGGGTTATATGATAGAGGAGAGGAGCTGAGCTCTGTGATATATAGGGTTATATGATAGAGGAGAGAAGCTTCCCTTCCCAACCACCAAGTACCACACATAAGATGAAATGTGTGTAATACAGATGTGATACACCGCCGTTACTTACCCGATTCTTCTATCTTTAAGAGACGAGTCAGCAGTGTGACTGACAACCGAACTGATGCTCTTAAAGGCTGTACATAATTAGGTCCCTGGTTAGAAAGAGCTGCCGGTGGTGTCCCCTGTTGGTCACTTCTAGATGTCTTCCAAATAGCTTGCACCGTGTCCTCCAGCAGAGTACATGATAAACCAGTGCAATGAGCAGCTGACGGGCTGAGACGCAGGCAGTGCAATATGTCAATGCTTTGCTCCTGCAGCGGTATACAGACTCCATCTTTGTGCTAGGAAGACGCGGGCAGCTCAGCAGCAAATCCCCTCAAATTGTAAAATAGGGAGCAAGACACATTCAGAGGGAAATCCACATTGGTGGTTCCTTGTTCCCATAAAGGGAAAATAAATTCTTTTGTCTCCCCAGGTTTGAGCGTCAAAACAGGAAAGGAATAGGAAGTGACCGGGTGAGTGCCTATGAGGAGGCACAAGGTCCACCCATGCTCCAACAGGTAGTCGCTCCTGTTCTCCAGACTGCAGGACGCACTCATATAGGATCTGTGAAGCACCTGGGCCCAGGACACCCTGACCGCACATCGGAGTGGACACGACACCTGCTGTCCAGACAGCACCTCCCGGCTCAGTGACATCACCTGGTTGAGCCTCGCCAAGGACCTGCTCTTCTCATCGGTCACAGTCTTCAGCTTATTGAATCTAAGGAACGAAAGAAGAGGGTATATGAGAGAATGGTAACGGCTACAGAGAACCTTACGTCACATATGTACTAAAGGGGTTGTCTCATCTCATAATTTCATGGGATGCATGAATGAAATAATGCTGCTTTGCTCTGTCACTTCCTGGTCAAGCTGGCTGTAATTAGCATATGAGCTCTGTGTATTCAGACCTCTGCTAATTAGATAAACACTCAATCTGTCTGGACCAGGGAAGCTTTTCTGAGCTTAAAGTAAACAGCAGTTACTACTGGCTTTTGTCTGAAAGATCAGATGACACACAAGCTCTCACTGCTGGCTGTGACCTGTGTGAGGACATCACTCCCTGCTATCAGATAGAACAAACCAAGGGGGGGGGGGGGGGCGGGGGGGGGGGGGGGTGTGGGGGGGGGGGGGAGAAGTACACCATGTCGGTCACTTGGGGAACCAGAAAGAGCACAGGAGATGTTAAATCACTTGTAGCTCCTTAACAACAACAAAAAAAATGAACAACGCAATGTATTTGGAAAACATCTTTATTTAGTGTTCCCTACATGTTGAAAGCTATTCTTTGTAGCTAGACAACCGCTTTAAGCAGTGGAGTAACAGTTAAAGGGGTTCCCTACCTTTAGAGGCTTTAACCCAGGGATCTGCAACGTTGGCTCTCCAGCTGTTGGGAAACTACAACTCCCATCATGCATTTATATAATCTATATCAGTGGGCATGATGGGAGATGTAGTTTCCCAACAGCTTGGAGAGCCGAACGTTGCGTCTCCTGCTTTTATATCCCTTAAGCATAAAATTCCCCAAGGACTGAAAAGGCCTTAATGACCAGCAGAATCTTGTAGATTTTGCCTCCTTGTGTTTCAACAGTTGTAACTTTTTGTTATAGATAGATAAATATTAGATAGATAGATAGATAGATAGATAGATAGATAGATAGATGATAGATATAATAGATAGCTAGGAGATAGATAGATAGGAGATAGATGGATAGATATGAGATAGATGGATAGATATGAGATTGATAGATAGATAGATATGGGATAGATATGAGATAGATAGATATGGGATAGATAGTAGGAGATAGATAGATAGGAGATAGATAGATAGATATGAGATAGATGGATAGATATGAGATAGACAGATATGAGATAGAGATATGAGATAGATAGATAGATAGATGATAGAATATGAGATAAGATAGATATTGGATTAGATAGATAGATAGATAGATATGAGATTGATAATAGATTGAGATAGATAGATATGAGATAGATAGCTATGAGATAGATAGATAGATATGAGATAGATAAATAGATATGAGATAGATAGATATGAGATAGATAGATAGATAGATAGATATGAGGTAGATAAATAGATAGATATATAGATGATAGAAGATAGATAGATATTAGATAGATAGATTATGAGATAGATAGACTAGATAGATAGTGATAGATAGATAGATAGATATGAATAATAGATGATGAGATAGATAGATTGAATGAGATAATAGATAGATAATAGAGATGAGATAATAGATAGATTTGAGATAGATAATATGAGATAGATGGATAGATATTAGATAGACAGATATTGATATATAGATATGAGATAGATAGATAGATAGATAGATATGAGATAGATAGTATAGATATGAAGATAGATAGATATGAGATTAATAGATAAGAAGATAGATAGATATGATATAGATCGATATGAGATAGATAAATAGATATGAGATAGATAGATATGAATAGATAGATATGAGATAGATAGATAGATATGAGATAGATAGTTATGAGATAGAGCGATATGAGATAGATAGATAGATAGATAGATATGATAGATATGAGATAGATAGATAGGGGATAGATATGAGATAGATAGATAGATAGATAGATAGATAGATAGATAGATATGAGATAGATAGATAGATAAGATACGATAAGATAGATATGGGATAGATAAGATGGAATAGATAGATAGATAGATAGATATTGAGATAGATAGATAGATAATAGATAGATATGAGATAGATAGACAGATATGAGATAGAATATATTATTGGGATAGATATAGATAGATAGATAGATATGAGATAGATATATAGATAGATTATTATAAGAAGATAGATATAGATAGATAGATAGATATCAAGATAGATAGATAGATATGAGATAGATAGATATGAGATAGATAGATAGATATGAGAAAGATAGATATATAGAAATATGAGAAAGATAGATTTAGATAGATTAGATATCGAGATAGATAGATATGAGCTAGATAGATAAGATAGAGATGATAATTAGATAGATAGAAAATAGATATGAGATAGATAGATATGGGATAGATAGATTAGATAGATAGATATGAATAGATAGATATTAGATTAAGATAGATATGAGATAGATATGAGATAAGATAGATAAGATAATAGATAGATAGATAGACAGATAGATAATATGAGATAATAGAAATGGGATACGATAGATAGAATATTAGATAGATATGAGACAGATATGAGATAGATAGATACTAGATAGATAGATAGATAGATAGATATATATGAGATAGATAGATATGGGATAGATAGATATGAGATAGATATGAGATAGATAGATAGATATGAGATAGATAGATAGATATTAGATAGATAGATAGATATTAGATAGATAAGAATATATAAGATAGTATAGATATGAATAGATAAGATATGAGATAGATAGATATGAGATAGATTAGACAGACATATGAGATAGATAGATAATTATGAGATAGATTGATATGGGAACAATGATAGATAGATAGATATTGAGATATATAGATATATAGATATATTAGATATTGAGATATATAGATATGGAGATAGATAGATATGTAGATAGACAGATATGAGATAGATAGATAGATATGAGATAGATAGATATGAGATAGATAGATATGAGATAGATAGATATGAGATAGATAGACAGATATGAGATAGATAGATAGATATGAGATAGATAGATATGGGATAGATAGATAGATAGATATGAGATAGATAGATAGATAGATAGATAGATAGATAATAGATAGATAGTCATAGATAGATATGAGATAGATTAGATAGATAGATAGATATGAGCTAGATAGAAGATATGAGATTAGATAGATAGATAGATAGATAGATAGATAGATAGATAGATAAAATGAGATAGAAGATAGATATGAAATAGATAGATATATAATATATAATAGATAGATAGGAGATAGAAGATATGAGATAGATAGATAGATAGAGATAATGATAGATATGAAGTAGATAGATTATGAGATAGATAGACAGATATGAGATAGATAGATAGATAAGATATAGATAGAAGATAATAGATAGATAGAATAGATATGAGATATATAGATATGGGATAGATAGATATGAGATAGATAGAATATGGGATAGATAGATTATGAGATAATAATAGATAGATAGATAGATAGAAGATATGAACTAGAAAGAAAGGATATGAGATAGAGAGATAGAGATAGATAGATAGATATGAGATAGATAAATAGATATGAGATAAATAGATATGAGATAGATAGATATGAGATAGTTAGATATGAGATAGAATAGATAGATTATGAGAAGATAGATATGAGATAGAATAGATAGATCGAGATAGATAGATAGATAAGTAGAGATAGATAGATAGATACCAATAGATAGATAGATATATTCTAAGATAGATAGATAATTGGGATAGATAGATAGATAGATAGATAGAATAGATAGATAGATGAGATAGATAGATAGATATGCTATACATAGATAGATAGTCTATTACCTTTATTCTAAGTGCGGTTATTTCCCTACCTGTCGGACACAGAGCCGATTCCAGACAGCAGCTCTTTGATCCTCTGTCCTGGGTTTGCGCGGCTCATCCCATGTTGGTGGTCTTTGGTTCCTTTCTGATTTAACTTGCAAAGTAGAAGGTGTCCCCTGGTAGATAAAGCAACGAGCTCAGTATGTTCTAAGGAGAAAGAAGAAAATACATCATGTGAGAGAGCGGCCGCACTGTGGATATAGAGAGACATTTAGGATTACAAAGTGCAGAGGTTCTATGGACGTCAGTCAGCTTTGGGGAATCGTGGCTGCAGGGGTTGTTTGTCTACTAAAGCTTCTCATTGTCAGATTTGGCAAAATCCCAGCAATCCACGCACCTAAGTGTCTGTTTTCCCTGATGCCCCTGCTCAGTGGAGAAGTCTTCTTTACCATACATGACCCGTTCATTAACCCCTTAAGGACCCAGCCTGTTTTGGCCTTCCTGACCCAGCCCTATTTTTGAAATCTGACATGTGTCCATTTAAGTGAGAATAACTTTTTGACACTTTACCTATCCATGTGATTCAAGATTGTTTTCCTCGTTACACATTGTGCTTTAAGTTAGTAAGAAAATTTTTATCCATACAATCCTTGTTTGTTTGTGAAAAATATCAAAATTCTTGGCGACAACATTGTGGAAAAAAATTGCGATTTTGAAATTCGTTGCAAAATTTCTGTGTGCAAGACAGATAAATAATCCCCACTAAAAAGTTTTATAACTAGCATCTACCATATGTCTCACTAAGGTTGGGCCTCATTGTTTAAATATTTTTTTTTTTTTTTTACGACAGTAGAGGGCTTATAAAATTTAGTAGTAATTTCTCCACAATTTCAGAAAATTGCAATATACATTTTTTTTAGGGACCACTTCCAGTTCTGACGTGGCTTTGACAGGGGCCTGCAATGTTAGATACCCCCATAAATAATGCCATCTAAGAAACTTGACCCCTTAACGTATTACACATAATTTAGAAGTTGATAACCCTATTAGATATTTCACAGAAATAAAGCAAATGGAGGTAAATTTCACAATTTCACGTTTTTTGCAGATTTCAATATTTTATCCATATTCACTGGAATACGTAAATGTGACTAGGTTAAAAATGCAACTTAATATCAATTCCCGCCAGTCTGCCGTTTTTAGAGATATCCCATATGTGGCCCTAGTGCATTATTTGGGCTCAACCATAAGTCCCAGAATAGGGTAGGAGCAACCTACTATAACCTCTGGGTCTCATTTTCAATAAACGATTTTTATTTAGGCGCATATCAGGTTTGGGGACACCCTAGGCAAGGTGCTAAAAACTTATAAACACCCCTAAAATAGACCACATATTGAGGAAACAACAACCCTTAAGGAATCTATATCCAGGGTGCATTGTAAGTATATCTTGACCCCCACAGGTGATCTCACAATTTTTTTTAGCATAAGGCTGAGAAAAAGTAAAAAAAAATTTTTCCAAAAATCTGCAATTTTAGCTTAAAATGTTCACATATGCAAGGAATCCTCGGAAAAAAAAAAAAACAACCCCAAAACTATGTTAACAATTTTCTTCCAAGGTTCGGCCAATACCCTACATTGGGTGTAAACTGCTGTTTTGGGCGCATGGCAGGGCGTATAAAGAGGGAGCGCTATTTGGCTATTTTGGAACGCAGAATTTTTGGTGGGCCATGTCGCATTGGCAAAGCCCCCAAAGTACAGAACAGGCGAAACCTTCCGAAACGCCCCATTTAAAAATTCAACACCCCTCAGGGATCTCATCTAGGGTGTACTGTGCTTTTTGGATTCACAGGTGTTCCATATTTTGTTTTTTTAAGCATTGGGCAATGAAAATGGGGGGAAAAACGCAGATTCAGTCATTTGTTTTTTTGAGTTTCAATTTTACAGCATTGTTTCGCCGTGCAGTTGTAAATGATGTATAACTTTACTATGGGGGTCGGTACAATTACATGATTAAAGATTTTTATTATAGAGTTTTTTTCTGTTTATTACTTTATACAGTAGAAACTACGTCTAAAAAAATTTTGCGTTTTTTATGTTTGTCCTATTTCTGACAGCCATAACTTTTTATTTTGCTGTGTGCAGAGCTGTGTATGGGACTTGTTTTTTGGCGGATGAGTTGAAGTTTTTATTGTGTACCATTAATGTGGTGCATATGATGCTATGTTCCACTTTTTATTAAGCATTTTTTGTGAGATGTTTGAACAAAATACAGCAATCTTGGTAGTGGTTTTTTTATTTTTATTTTTTACAGCGAATCACCTGTATCGGAATATATGACTGTAGCTTACTCTACCGGTCAATACGATTACACTGATACCCAATTTTGTATATTTTTTTATGTTTTTCTGCTTTTATTCAATAAATACTCTTTTATTCAATCAGGTAAATACGTTTTTGCATCAACATAGTTTGAGAGCCATAACTTATAATTTTCTGTGCTGGAGCTGTGTAGTGACTTGTTTTTTTGCGAGAGGAGTTTGAACGTTTTTTATTAGTATCATCAAATATTCAAATTCAACAATATCAAACATCACATACAAAATTATACATCAAATTATTTTTTTGTTAATTCATACATATTTTTCATATAATTTATTCAATATAACATCATAATGCATTCATTCACAAAATTTCAATTTCCAACACATTTAATTTATACATGCATTCAAACATTGTCAATACATTTAACATATTACATAATTCAATTTTTATCACTACATATTTTTTACAATATTCAATTTTATTATAATTACATTCAATTTATCATATCATTTTTTATCATCACACAAATTACAATTCACAACATCATTCATCATACACATAATTTCAATCATTTTTCTATGACAACGATCCATTTTTCATTTTCATTTTTTCATATTCTTCACATTATTCATTCATTTCATCAACATCAAACAACAATCATTCATTCATATCGACATACATCATCATCCCGAATCAATACACAATATTATTTATTATTTTAATCATCCAATCAACAAATCGATTACATTCATCAATCATTCACATTTACTTTTCAAAATTGATTTTTTTTTTTTTTTCATTTTTATTTTTATTATCATTCACAATTATTCATACATTCAAAATATTTTATCATATCATCAATTTTTCATCATATACAACATTTGGATTTCATTCAAATCATCATTATTAGGATCACACATACCAATCATTCATATCAATCCATTTTCAGTTTTTCATTTATCATAATTACAATATTTCATTTCACAACATATGCATTGCAATCATCAATTAAACATAAACACAACATCTTTTTATCATATTCATTCATATTCATCATATTATTCATCATTTTCATTTCACCATCAATCACAGCATTAAATTCATCAGAACATGTTAAAAATTTCATTTTTCAACAATTCAATTCATTAATTCGATTATTTTCATCATTTTTCACATCAATATTTAATTCATTTATATCAAAATTTTTTCATTTTTTTTTACATAACATCTTTCACATACAATCATATTCATATTATCAACATCAAACACATCATATATTAATTTTCATCATTTTTTACATTTTCAGTATCAATTCCGATTCATTATTTCATAAACGATTTCAACATCACAAATCTATATATCCATTTTTTTATTCATTCATTCACATTCATTTTTCATTCAATATTAATCATCACATTCTCAATCACATCACATTCACATTTTTATTATCATTTCAATAGTCATTTCATTTACACACATCATGCATATCAACGATTCATACACAATCACATATTCATCACATGTTTTCATATAAACATTCAATCTCATTTTTTTTTTTTTATTCAACATTATTTTTTTATTAATCATCATTCACATTTTTTCATCATCATTTTCCATTTAACAATACATACATTTTTTTTGGGGACAAGGCTATTTGATTGCTTTTTAAATCCATTTTTTTGGAGGCCAGGGTAAAAGAAATTACTGCAATCCTAGTAGTGTTTTTTATTTTTTCTTTTTAAACAAGGGCTCACGTGCAGTATCCGTGATAAGTTAGCTTTACTCTTTGGTCGCTGCTCCGATAATGGCGATACCTATTATTATAGTTTTTTTTATGTTGAAGCACTTTAAAAAAAAAGAAAAGTGTTTGTTAGTGTGAAAAACAATATTTATGCATCGCTCACTTCTGAAGCTATACTTTGTTTATTTTTCCGTATACATAGCTGTATAAGAACTTTTTTTTGCGGGAGACTTGACATTTTTATTGGTACAACTTTGAGCTTATAGGAGTTTTTGACGCTTTTTATCCATTTTATGTGCTGCGGGATGAAACAATAATCATAATTCTGTGATTTGTTTTTTGTTTTGTTTTTTTTTAACGCGTTCACCGTAAGGTTAATTAACATGACAGATTTATAGCAGGTACGTATAACGCACGCAGCGATAACCAAAATATGGGTACTTTTATTTATTTTTGATCTTTTTGGGGCGATTGTTCGTTGTAAAAGGGAGGAAAAGGGTCGGTGTACCGTATCTCTTTTATTTTATTTTTCGTGTTTGTGTTTTTACTTGTTTTTCACTTTTTTTACTTTTTTTTCACTTTTGCACATTTTTATTTTTACTTTTCCCCATATGGGATTTGAATGATTAGATTCTTTAAGATCTCTCATTCAATATGAATCAGTTGCACATAGCTGTTTGCAATGACTGGTTCCATGACAACTGTCAGTCACGATGCCGGGGCGTATGCCCACAGTGCACTGCCGGCGACGTGACCGTCACGAACAACCCGGAAAGCATTTCTCCTGCCCTCCGTGTTGTCTGTAAGGGAGGCAGGAGCTGCACGGATCGCCCGATCCGTGCGCTGCTCCGCCGACAGAGACGCAGAGAGCGATCCCTCCTGCGTCTTCTTAGTCTATCGCCGACCCGATCGTCGCGATAATGTAAGGGGTAACTCGGACCCCCCCCGTAGCGATTCCGGGGTCGTGGGCCGATGGAGGCGGGATGTCAGCTGTAAGTTATACAGCGACCACCCCGCGCCGATCGCGCGAACTCCTGCTTTAGAGTTCGCGCACTCCTCAGGACAGTATCCATACGTCCAGGTGCGTTAAAACCCCCAAACGACCTGGGAACGTATGGATAACGCCCAAGTCTTTAAGGGGTTAAAGCATATCTAAATTTCTTCGCAATAGTTGTAATATACTTTCCATTTCATTTTCAAGACCTCTTCTTGCTTCCAGTGAATGGAATCATTCTTGTTTATACCCAATGTTTTGGATGCATTTATTTGACATAGAATCCAACAGAAGAATGAACAAGTTCTAATTTTTTTTTAACTCTACAAAAAAACGACCAAGAAAATATGCGTTGTATGAATTACTATTGAGGTCAATGGAAATGGTTCACATTCGGTTCTAGACAAATACTTAAGCGTGGAATCGAACTTGAAATACTCTTTGGTTGGACAAGCCCTTAAAGGAGTATGAGAAAGGATTTTTCAATTGTCTGGCAACTGATATCACCGCTTCGCCGCCAAGTGCCAGAAAACTGCAACCCAGGACTCCAGAAAATCACATCTTTTTGTTCAGAGAAGACGTACATGTATTTTAGCTCCAGAACACCTACGGTATATACTCGAGTATAAGCCGACCCGAGTATAAGCCGAGGCACATAAAATCACCACAAAAAACTGGGAAAACTTATTGACTGGAGTATAAACCTAGGGTGGTAAATGCAGTGGCTACTGGTAAATTCAAAAATAAGAATGGATACCAATAAAATTACATAGGCAGGAATAGTCAGGTATATGTCCCCCATAAGCAGGTATAGGCAGTTAAATGTCACTCATAGGCAAGTACAGACAGTTCAATGTCCCCCATAGGCAAGTATAGGCAGGTATAGGCCGTTTAATGTCCCCCATAGGCAGTTAGGTGTCCCTCATAGGCAGGTATAGACAAGTATATGTCTCCCATAGGCAAGCGTAGACAAGTAAATGTCCCCCGTAGGCAGGTATATGTCCCCAATAGGCAGTTTAGAGTGGTTCCCCAGAAGTGCCAAGTAAGGCAGGTAAGGCCAATTTATGTCCTCATAACGGAATAGGTAGTTTAGTGTCCTCCATAAGCAGGTATAGGCAGGGTTTGTTAAAAAAAAAAAATAAAACAAAACAAAAAAATTTTTTAAAAAAATAAAAGTACTCTCCCCTCTTTCCCCCCATCCCTGCTCCTAGTGCTGCGTCTTCTTCACACACAGCTGGGCAGTGAATTCAGGCTGCACAGGCAGCGTGATGACACTCACGCGGCCTGTGCCGTATACTCTGGAAGGCTGCAAGTCTGCTTGTGGCCCTCCGGAGTCTTAATGCTGAACAGGGGCGCTCGCTCTCTGCTCCACAATAGTGTCTTCAGCTGTGTGCGCTCCCAGAGAATGTGTATACAGCTGAAGAGATCTGGCCATGGCAGCGACGCCAACGGTGACTTGAGTATAAGGCGAGGACGGCTTTTTTGGCGCATGTTTTGTGCTGAAAAACTCGGTGTATATATATATATATATATATATATATATAATATATATATATATATATATATATATATATATAATACTATATAATGGTATATTAGGATTAGCGTCACAGTATAGATGGGATCAACCAAAGAAGACACCTCCCAATTCTTCTCTACAACATATATGTAAGGTCTACATAGTCAAACGGTTCTTCATAGTAACCTACCATCCAATGAGGACACCTGCGATGCCGCCACGATCATGGGTATATTGTGACGGAGGGACGACATTATGCAGCTTGTAGTGCCCGCAGCCATTTTCTTCTCCAGACGTGGTACGGTCACATAGAGGTTGCTGGATGTGCTGCAGAAGACACCAGACGTGGAGTAGAAAGTGCAGGACACTGGGGCAGGTAATCTGTAGTCGCTGTATGCACAGGAGACACCATCTGGATTGTCCCCCTCTGTCATGGACACTATGAGGCCCTTCTGGCCGACCACCAGTAAGCAGTCGCAGGCTGGATTTGCCTCAGGTAGGGGCTCAGTATTAGAGTCACTTCCCATCTTTATGGCACCGACAGAAACCACAGGTTGCTCCAAGTGATAAAGAAGTTTTAATGGTTTTGTAGCCTGAAGCATGCCAATATTCCTCATTGGAAAGCTCACAACCTGACCATCTGGGAACCCACAGAGGACCATGGGAGACTTCAACATTGCAAAATCGACTCCAAAAAGCTTAGTAAACAGCGCAGGCTTCAGAGCTATGTTACACGGAGCATCGGTGCTCATTGCTTTATCTGTCCATAAAGAGACGCAGCACAGGACGGGCTGCAGATCTCCGCTGTTCATTCTACACCCATGAGAAGACGCCAGTTCTATGGACGGGCCTGTAAGCAGCTCTTCACACTTCACGGTTTCCCTATGAAGCATTACAATCGTCCATTTCTCTTCTTGTGCTAATGCAACGACAAGAACCTCACTGGCGACGGTGAACGAGCAGATAGAGGGCTCTAGAAGTAAACCAAAATCAGAACCTATCTGGTATATGGTCATGTCTCCCCTAGTGACGGCAGAGCTGGGTACCTTCAGCAACCTCAAATGAAAAAACAGCAAAAAAACAAAAAATGTAATTAATAGTGATGGAACTGTGAGAAAAATAGTCAATAATTAGAAGTATAGGCCAAGACATAGGCGAAGTTCACACGGCTTATTGCTGGCGTAATTGCGGGGACGGATTTCGCCCGCTATTACGCCGGCTGCTGTGTAGCGGGGGCGGCTGTTCGCCGGCCCCATAGACATCCATTATCCACGGCGCGTATCCCGCCGGGATAATGTGCACGTCACTTTCTCCCCGCTCTATGAGAACTGTGGATTACTGTAATGACAGGGACGGATTTCGGCCGTATTGGAGCACAGTACAGTGCGCAATACGGCTGATATCCATCCCCAAATCAGCCGTGTGAACGAGGCCATAAAGTCACTAACAGAAAAAAAAAAACATAATATGAAACAGTCTTGTAAAGTTCTGACACAATCCAATATCAGTAGCACACTACTCGCACTAAAAAACTATCAAAAAGAACAGAGGAATTTTTGGAAAAGCATTTCTGCTACTTTGGATACATGAAAAATTTTGAGGTTCTTAGTTCACATTTTTGATCAAAACTGCTTAAGCCCACCTCCCAATCAGCAAGGGGACCTCAATACAGGTGGGAACCTACACTAACCTCTCTTTGTGCCTGTTCAGACCTCCACATCTCAGGGAGAGAAGGTTCCTGGCTACAAGGTACTCTGCATTGATTTAAGAAACTGTGCAGATGGGTGGAGTGCAAAAACCAAAGAGGGGGAAGCTACTCCCCCATACAGACAGTCTAGCCCTCAATACAGGTGGGAACCTACTCTATAATGTTATTTCTCTTGGTGCCTGTTCAGACCTCGACATCTCAGGGAGAGAAGGTTCCAGCTACAAGGATGTGCAGACCAAATATTATTTTCTACACTGTTTGTATGGGGGAGAGGCAGCCCCCATTTTGGTTTTTGCACTCCACCCACCTGCACAGGCTTTTAAATCAATGCAGAGTAGCTGTAGCTGGAATCTACTCTCCCTGAAATGTGGAGGTCTGAGAGAGGTAACATTATAGAGTAAGTTCCCACCTGTATTGAGGGCTAGACTGTTTGTATGGGGGAGTGGCTTCCCCCCACTTTGGTTTTTGCACTCCAACAAATGCACAAGTTTTTAAATCAATGCAGACTAGCTTGTAGCTGGAGTCGACTCTCCGTGAAATGTGGAGGTCCGAGAGAGGTAACATTATAGAGTAGGCTCCCACCTGTATTGAGGATGCCTTGCAGATGGCAGGTGGGCATACACAGTTTTAATCAAAAATGTACACTAAGAACCTCAACATTTTCCATGTATTCAAAGTAGCAGAGATGCTTTTCCAAAAAATCCTATGTCCTCTTGCTAGTTTTTAGTGCTAGTAGTGTGCTGCTGATATTGGATTGTGTTTGTATGTTACCGCAACATCAGTGTGCAGCTATAATCATTTTTTTCAAAAATGCTTTTTGGATGTGCAGACCAAATATTGTTTTCTACACTGTTTGTATGGGGGAGACACAGCCCTCATTTTGGTTTTTGCACTCCGCCTACCTACACAGGGTTTTAAATCAATGCAGAGGAGCTTGTAGCTGGAATCTACTCTCCCTGAAATGTGGAGGTCTGAGAGAGGTAACATTATAGAGGAGGCTCCCACCTGTATTGAGGTCGCCTTGCAGATGGCAGGTGGGCATACACAGTTAAATCAAAAATGTACACTAAGAACCTCAAAATTTTCCATGTATTCAAAGTAGCAGAAATGCTTTTCCAAAAATTCCTATGTTCTTTTGCTTGTTTTTAATGCTAGTAGTGTGCTGCTGATATTGGATTGTGTTTGTATGTTACTGCCAAGTAGTCTCAAAAATATGGGAATCTTGTAAGAGTACAAAGAGTGACTTTTAATAACTATATTTACTATTTTGCCACAGGCAAACTTAAACTCTATCAGTTCTCAGTTGCTGCTTTATAGACTGAGAACTGATACGAGTTTAAGTTTGCCTATGGCAAAATAGTAAATGTATGTTACGGCCACATCAGTGTGCACCTATGCTCAATTTTTTCAAAAGAGTTTTTTTGGGTGTACAGACCAAATATTGTTTTCTAGACTTGCAAAATTCTGACAGCTAGAACTGAAGCTATGCATAAGATATCACTGGCCTCAATGAGATGCCCACTCACCTTCCTCGTTCATCAAACTCTAGACGGTATAACCCATTCTGGGCACACAGGACATACATCTGGTGTGAACCCGCGGAAAGTTCCATTTGCCAAACAACGGCAGGAAATTGATAGACAGCCTGGAAAACATGGAAATAATAGGTTTGCAATTTACGCTTAAAATTAACACAAAAAAAAAAAAAACCTCCTACCATTCTGTGTATACAGCTCCTATACAGATCTACATGTCTCCATATAGTGAGAAGTGCAGAGCGCCAGTTCTCGCATCGGGAACAATGTATTTTCAAACTTCCTCTCTATTAGCGCAATGAATCAAAAATATTGCCTACAGTCGTGGTCATATTTTCGACAAGAAAAAGCAAAGGCTTCAACATGATGATACGCTGACGCGTTTTGGACAAATGAATTGTCCTTAAAGGGAATGTGTCATCAAAAAATGAGTCATTGTTTAAGTCCCGTTTTTATGTTATGCAAATGGAGAAAACAACCAGCTCACCAGAACAGCTGCGCCGTGCACGGACTCGCCGGCAAAGCGAGTAGTCCAGAAATAGAGATGAATGTCCAGCTCGGCTTAAGATGCAGTAAAATCCACGTTTATTAAAGTGAAGTAAAACAAAAAGACATCCAGGACAGATTCGTACGCGTTTCGGTTTGGCATGGCGGCTACGACAGGTGCTACGACTAAGGGCCGCCATGTAAAAGGCCTGAAACGCGTAAGAATTTGTCCTGGATGTCTTGTGTTTTACTTCACTTCAATAAACGTGGATTTTACTGCATCTTAAGCCGAGCTGGACATTCATCTCTATTTCCGTTTTTATGTTAAACACAATTTTTAGGAATTTTTGGTTGTTGCTTTTTAATTTTTTCATATCACTTTCAATATTTTTTAATAATTCTTAAGTCTTGCAGTTCTCACTTTGGCCACTAGGCCTTGTTTGCACTGCTTTACCAGCAGTCAGAGAGATGCTTTACGTAGCTTATGAACATAGGGGACTTAAAGGGGTTGTCTCGCTACAATGATTGGGTTTTAATTTAAAAATCTTTAAAAAACAAGCAGCTTTGCCCAAAATATGTTCATTACAAAAAGTCCTACTGATTTTGAGCTAGCCTGTTAGTATTACTAAAAACAGCTTTCAGATCCCCTATAGTAGCCGACCTGTTGATCCTTATCTTACTGGCTGTCAGGTCCGAATGATCATCACCTTTGAAGACAGGTCGGAGCAGGGGAGCCCTCCCGCACAGAATGCTTCTGTAGTGCCCGGGAGGGGAAGGGAGGACTCTGGGTCTGTGTCTGTGCTCCCTGGATTAACCTGTGTGTGCCCGCTTCCTCCTGCTCTCTACACAGATAGATGTGACGCAGTGACCCTGTCTGTTACTTTTAAAACATGATATGTTTTGGAACTGTGACTATACTAATATTATACAGATCAGGCTTGTGAATACTTTTATGCTCTCCTGTATTAGTGAGGGCATCCTGAGTATAGTAACACTTCCCTTGTTGTTGCTGGAGATGTGGAGATTGTAAGCTAAGCAGGGGATATAGGAACACATGCATCCTCTCTGCTCTATTAGCACACAGCTTCATATTCCTCTCTACACTCCTAGATCAAACCCTCTTTCCCGTAACAGACCTAGGCAGGCACACCAGGGTGAACTCTGAGAGGGAAACCCCCCCCCCCCCTGTATAGAAGTTACGGGAGTGCCTGTGTGCTGATGGGGAAAGGGGGGGGAGGGAGCAGAAGAGACAGACAAGCTAGCACGCCCCTCAGTTCAACTTACCAGGGACACTGACAGGCTGAAAGCTCGTAATGAGACAACTCCTTTAAGACTGACTCAGTCCCATTCACTTCTATAGGAGAGTTTTCTAGTCAATGCTCTGTGACCCGGGAAGAAGTCACTGTGCAGGGAGGTGAAAGGGGGGAACTGTGACTACTTCCTCTTGTGAGTGGTGGATCCTTTTTTTCTATTTACAATGTGTTCCTTTCAGTTTGGGCCCTCTTTGTGTGATAAAAAGCAGACAATGAGAATCTTTCTGTACAGAACAGGGGAAATGTCAGACTATTATTGGGCCCAGTGGCCAAAGTGAAAATGCAGGGGGGCTTAAGAATTATTACAAAATATTGAAAGTGATCTGGAAATTAAAAAAAAAAAAAATAACCAAAAATTCTTTAAAAATGTGTTGAACATAAAAATGTGAGTCAAACAATAAGTAATTTTTGATGACACATTTCCTTTAATCGTAGCATGCTACTATTTATTTGTCCGAAATCTAATATCGCCCTTTAAAACACTTGTTTGCGTCTTGCCCCAGTATAGAAGTTTTAACCTACTTTCGTCTCTCCCTTCTTGTGGGGGTCTGGACTTGTAGTTCACAACTAAGTCTGTAGAATGGAAACTACAAGTGCCGCATGCCACGTGTACCTTGTATGGGTGCTGTATGTAATACCGTCTTTACATTGGAGGCTGCTTGGGAGGGGCGAAACCCAGGAGCAGTAAGAACAGATCTGCCATGCCGGGGCCGACAGTGCTAGACCAGTGCTGCGTGAGGGTGGGCTTTGGTGCCGGCCTGAAGACGGAGGTTCCCAGTACAAGACCAGAGCGGCGTGAGGGTGGGCTGTGGTGCCGGCCTGAAGACGGAGGTTCCCAGCACAAGACCAGAGAGGCGTCAGGGTGGGCTGTTGTGCCAGCCTGAAGAAGGAGGTCCCCAGCACAAGACCAGAGCGGCGTGAGGGTGGGCTGTTGTGCCGGCCTGAAGACGGAGGTCCACAGCGCAAGACCAGAGCGGGGTAGGGGGGGCGTGGGCCGGCCCGAAAAGAGGTTCCCCCACAAAACCAAGCGGCGTGAGGGTGGTGTGTGCCGGCCTGAAAATAGGGTTCCCCCGCCAAAGACCAGAGCGGCGTGAGGGGGGTGTGTGCCGGCCCGAAAACGAGGTTCCCGCACAAGACCAGAGCGGCGTGAAGGGTGGCTGTTGGTCCGGCCTGAAAGACGGTAGGATCCCAGCACAAGACCAGAGCCGGCGGTGAGGGTGGGCTGTGGTGCCGGCCTGAAGACGGAGGTTCCCAGTACAAGACCAGAGCGGCGTGAGGGTGGGCTGTTGTGCCGGCCTGAAGACAGAGGATCCCAGCACAAGACCAGAGCGGCGTGAGGGTGGGCTGTTGTGCCGGCCTGAAGATGGAGGTTCCCAGCACAAGACCAGAGCGGCGTGAGGATGGGCTGTTGTGCCGGCCTGAAGCTTGGGTTTCCCAGCACAAGAACCAGAGCGGCGTGAGGGTGGGCTGAGAGGTGCCGGCCTCGAAGCAACTGGTTCCCAGCACAAGACCACAGCGGCGTGAGGGTGGACTGATGTGCCGGCCTGAAAATAGGGTTCCCAGCACAAGACCAGAGCGGCGTGAGGGTGGGCTGTTGTGCCGGCCTGAAGACAGAGGTTCCCAGCACAAGCCCAGCGCGGCGTGAGGGTGGGCTGTTGTGCCAGCCTGAAGACGGAGGTCCCCAGCGCAAGACCAGAGCGGCGTGAGGGTGGGCTGTGGTGCCGGCCTGAAGACGGAGGTTCCCAGCACAAGACCAGAGCGGCGGGAGGGTGGGCGGTGGTGCCGGCCTGAAAGACGAGGTTCCCAGCACAAGACCAGAGCGGTGTGAAGGATGGGCTGTGGTCCGGCCTGAAGAATGGAGGTTCCCAGCACAAAGCATAGCGGCGTGAAGGAATGGGCTGGTTGGTGCCGCCTGAAGACGGAGGTTCCAGCACAAGAGCTAAGCGGCGTGAGGCTGGGCCTGTTTGCCGGACTGAACAGGGTTCCCAGCACAAGACCAGAGCGGCGTGAGGGTGTGCTGTGGTGCCGGCCTGAAGATGGAGGTTCCCAGCACAAGACCAGAGCGGCGCGAGGGTGGGCTGATGTGCCGGCCTGAAGATGGAGGTTCCCAGCACAAGACCAGAGCGGCGCGAGGGTGGGCTGATGTGCCGGCCTGAAGACGGAGGTTCCCAGCACAAGACCAGAGCGGCGCGAGGGTGGGATGTTGTGCGGCCCTGAAAGAATGGGTGGTTCCCAGCACAAGAGACCAAGCGGTCGCGAGGGTGGGCTGTTGTGCCGGCCTGAAGATGGAGGTTCCCAGCACAAGGCATGCCGGCTGAAAGACGCAATGGGCAGAGGAACTATTGCCGTGACGTTCTGACATTATTATGGGGCGCGACTCACTGTGTGATGTCAGCACGCTGTGCCGCGCCCCATAAGTCTCCATTTGTAACTAAGAGACACATATAAGTCGGGGACTGCCTGTATATACCCTGTGATATTTAAGCATACAAGGAAGGTAACCTTTCTCACCGTTATCTGCTTCTTCTCCAAGCTGAAGAGATACACAAATCTGGTCCCAGTACAGCTATAGACCTCTGTGCTCCTGTATATGATTTGGGCTCTAGATTTGGACAGGCCTCCATTCGGGCTCTGCAATGTCACCAAGTGCTCAATCTGAGACATTCTGGAATCGCTTCAACCTTAATGAAAAGAAAGACAACAAATTAGTTGAGTATTATTCATGAGCAGCAAATGGGAAGACCGGAGCAAGAGTGGTCAGCTGAGATAGCACCCCGCTAACAGCTCTGGAAGGTGTATGGGCACCTATAGTCACCATATAGTCCAACCTCATGCAGAAACTGGAGGCATATGGAGATATAGTACTTGTACCATGACACAGCAGTATATGCTATATGACCCCTGACTGTATTTAGTGACTCTTCCTGCAGTTAATAGGCGTGATTCTGTTAAGGGTATGTTCACCCGGCTTATATAGCCGCGTATTGTGCTTTATACACGGCGAAATGCGCGCCGTCATTACGGTAATTCATAGCTCTCATAGAGAACTATGGATTACGTGTTTATTGACCTCAGCGCCGAGGGGAGAATTGACATTCAATGTTTTCTAGGCTTAGTTCACCGTCTTAAACTGGGGCGCATTTCGGCTCCGTAAAAAAATTTCGTGCCGTACTGGAGCTCAAATACGGGCGAAAATGCGTCCAGTCTTTAACGGTAATCCACAGCACTCATACAGAACATGGATTACGCCATCCTCTCCGCCCACTCGTGCAATACGCACGGGAAGAGGGCTAAGTGACATAGTCAATTACTAGCGGCGAATAAGCCGCCATTAGCAAAGAGCCTCTCCGAACCACAATGGCATAATTGCGGGGGCGTATTGCGCCCCGCAATTAGCGCGTGTGAACATAGGCCTTAGCCGGCGAATACGCGCTGCTGGAAAATGCATTCTATGGGCTTGCTCCCCTCCCCCCCCCCGTGTCTGTGGAAGTATGCACGAAAGCACCCGGTGTATTGCGGCGCGTACAGTACACGCCCCAATTCGCCGTGTGAATATACCCTAAAAGGGGTATTCCAACGAGCACCTTGCAGCCCGTCAGACCAGCTCAAGCTAGCTATGAGCTGACCGTGTTAGAGAACGAGAAGGGCAGAGCTCACGGCCGTCCTCCCCATTCATTTCTATGGCAGTCCTAAATGTAGCCCTACACTCGCTCGGCTATATTCGGTATCCCCCTAAATTCATTTTTTTTTCGGAATCCCGACAGATATCTTGAAGGAGCAGCAAAGTGACGCGAATGGGGCCTAAAATCTGCAGGATGTGGACTTTCTGCTGAAAATTCAGAACTTCATAACTTACACAGTGTGCAGGGACATAGGAAGAAAACACCATGTGAACGCAGCCTAAGGCCCTGTTCACACAACGGATTCTGAAGAGTAAATTGACTCTTCAAAAAACACCCGTTTGGAGGCTTATTTTGAAGAGTATTTTGAAGCCTATTTAGAAACATCACATCCCAATTGTTTCCCGTGGAGATTTTACTCATGTAAACGCCTCAAGAATTCACAAGGCTCTTACATTTACACAAATAAAATCAGTTCTAAATACGCTTATAAAACACGCGTCATGTGAACAATGGCGCGTATTCTACATGCAATCATGGGAGTTTTGAGCAAATTAGGCTATGTTCACACAGCGTAACTGCGGTGCGTACAGTACGGCCGCAATCGTATTGTACGAGCGGGGAGAGGAGGCGTAATCCATAGTTCTCTATGAGAACTATGGATTACAGTAATTTTGGCGCACTCATCTTGCTCGTATAAGAGCGCAAATGCGCGCCTAAATTTGACCGTGTCAACATACTCTGGGTCTGTTCACACGGGTTATTGCTGCGCAAGCGCGTAATTCCAAACATGCATTGTCAGCGGCGCGTATTCGCCGCTAACAATTCACATGTCAATTCTCCCTCCGCGCGTACAATACGATCGCATTGTACAAGCGGCGAGACGAGGCGTAATCCATAGCTCTCTATGAGAGCTGTGGATTACTGTAATTGCAGCGAGCTTTTCGCCAGGTATAAAGCACAATAAGGCCGTGTTCACACGGCTTATTCCCGACGGATTTGTGAGCCGGATTGCGCTCACCAATCCTGCGTGAATAAGGGGCGGACGGGGGCGGGGGGCCGGAGCGGCGGCGGGGGCGCCGCTCCCCCGCCCCTATATACAATGCATTGATAAGATGACGTGTACGCGCCTTAAAATAAAGGAGCATGACACTTTCTCCCCCGCGCGGCTGATTCGCCGAGCGGGGAGAGCGGACGGAATCCCAATGTTCTCTATGAGATCAGTGGATTACCGTAATTACTACTCCGACGGATTGGCCGCCATAGAACTGCACGCACAAAATCTGGCGCGGAATACGGCGCCAATCCGCGGACAAATAAGCCGTGTGAACATACCCTTAGGCTATGTTCACATGGCGTACTTTCGGCACGCATTTCACATCAAATTTATGCTCTGATACGGGCGAGATGCGCGCCGAAATTACGTAATATCCATAGCCTCATAGAGAACTATGGAAACGCCTCCCTCTTCCCCGCTCGTACAATACGATCATATTTGTTTGCACAGGGAGAGTAAGTGACAAGTCAATTAAGTTGTGGTGAAAACCGCGCCACCAGTAAAGACTGGCAATGGGGCTGGTGATCTGCCCGCCCCCCCCCCCCCCCCCTCCACTGAAATACGCGCTATATATGTATCAGCGCGAGCTCCCGAAACACATATGTACGCGGCGGCGTACTGTACGTGCCGCATACATCATGTTTGGAACATAGCCCTTAGGAGCCCTGTTCACCACGACTGGATTTGCCGCGGGTTTCCGACGGTTTTGCCGCGCCAAAACCTCCGCCCAAATCGCGCCGCAAACGCTCCCCAGTTCATAACATGGTTTCCTATGGGACACCGCGCTGCTATTCACACGCCGCGCGTGTGTGAGAAGTCTCCTGTCAATTCTGACAGCGAGTCTTCAGCGCGGCGGCGCCGTGGGTTTGGTCGCGGTTGGGCTGCGATTCTCGGCGCGGTTTTTGCCCTTCCTATTAATTTGTATGGGGGAAAACCTCGCCGCAAACCGCGCCCCTCGCGCCGATAACCTCGCCGCGATCGCGCAGCAAAACCGCGTCGGGAGATGCGAGGTTTGGACGAGGTTTTGGCCGCGGCAACCGCGCTGAAACCCGCGGCGAAATCCGCCGTGAGAACAGGGCCTTAGGCTGCGTTCACATGGTGTTTTCTTCCTATGTCCCTGCACACTGTGTAATATCAAGCATAGTCCTGGACTTCGGTCACGTCTTTTGTCTCCTTTTGACCCGGATCCTGTTGGATGGAGCAATTCTGCGTCCTGGCTCAAGGGTGAATGCACAGAGGATGTAATTGTATGGAAGTTTTCGGTCTTCAATGCCCCCCCCACCCCTCAGGTCGCCCCTCCTCTGCATGGAGATGATCCGTCCTAGCACAACCGCATGTGATTGATGTTTCCAGAATGTAGTGTGAGAATAATGTTTGAGGTGATCGGTGTTAGGCCTCGTTCACACGTTATTTTTCCCGGATTGGGGGCCCTACTCCGCGCCGGATTTGTGTGCAGTACGGGCCCCCAAAAACCCCTCGGGAAATAAATTTCGGTAATCCACCGTGCTCATAGGCCCCTGTTAAAACGGCTTATTCCCCACGGGGTTTTTGCGCCCTATTGAGCGCACAAATCCGGCGTTTTAAAAAATTAAGGGGGGGGAACGGGGGCCGGGGCCCGGGGCGCGGGGGGGCCCCCCGCTTTTCCCCCCCCATTAAAAAAATTTTCCAAAAGGGTTCCCCCCTAAAAATTGCATGTACTTTCTCCCCCCGCCCGGGGATTTGCCCGAGCCGGGGGGAGGGGTCGGAATCCATTGTTCTCTATGGGGCGTTTGGGGTTTTTCCGTAATTTTTTACTCCAAAGGAATTTGGGGCCCTATTTAAAGCGCAAAACCGGGCGGAATTTTTTAAAAAAAAACCGTCGGCAATTTAACCCTTTAACCCATAGTGAGGGTGGGGCAACCCTTTTCCTGGGGCAAAACCCCTAAAAAAAGGCTTAGTTGGGGCCTATCCCGCTTTGTGCTTTTTACAAAATTTTGGGGAAAAAAAAGAGGGTTCAAATTGATTTTTTGGCCAAAAAATGCTAAAGCCCCCCGGAAAAATTAAAAAAAGGGAATATAAAATTTGGGGGTTTTTATTTTAAAAATTTAATGGTGTAATTTTTTTTAAAAAAAAATTTAAATTGGGAATTTTATTTAAAATGTGGGAGGTGGGCGGGGGCAGGAAAAAAAAGAGGAAAACTACTTCCCCCTTATTTAGTTTAAAAAACAAAAAAGTGCCAAAAACAACCCTTTAAGTCCTGCACAGAGAAACATTTTTGGAAAAAAAAACTGCGAAACCCGGGTGCCATTTTGGGTGGCTGCGGCCCCCGTTAAAAAATGCCACATCCAATTCCAGTGGCACACCACTTTCAAAAAAGGGGAAAAAAAAACACATGGGAAAACCCAAAGGAGCAATTTTTTTGCTATCTACAATATTTGAAAAAACCCTTTTAGATTTTGGTCCGCATGTTTTTTACCAAAAAAAGCTCAAGAAACCCCCGGTTCAACGGGATTCAGTTGGGTATTTCCCACTCTAATTTTTCGTTTTTTTTTAAAAAATGTTTTTTTTTGTGCAGAAAAAATACTTGTTTTTTGGGGACATATTTTCTTTTTAAAATAAATAAAAAAAGTAGATACTCCATTTTGGGTTTCCCGCACCTCCCACCTTCCCCAGGCGTTATATCAATTTACTAGGCTTTGGAAAGGGTTGGGGGCCTTTTTTTTTTTTTTTCTCTCTGCAAATTTTTGGGGGCCCCTGTGGCCCCCAGTGAGAGGGGCGGGGGTTTTGACCCAGGTGAGGTAATAAAAGAATTTGGCCTCCAACCCCCAATCCCCAAAAAAACCCCGGGGGGTGGGCGACCCCCTTTTTTAAAACTCACCAGAATCTCCCCCAATGTTTTTCCCTAAAAAAGGGGGGATTAGGGTAAAAAATGCTCCTTTGGAAAAAATTTTCCCTTGTTTTTTATCCTGCTTTGTGCAAAATTTTTACATTTTTAATCGTAATTTCAATGTGAAATTTTTTTGGGGGCCCCCGACCCTAGTTTTAAAAAAGGAATTTGGCCCCCTTTTCCATTTCTTTTCGGGGGCCTACTTCACTCTGTTGCTTTAAAATGGGCGGGGTGGGCCTTTGTTGGGGGGGATTTTCCTTTTTGAAATGTTTTATGTAAGGAGGGGTACCACAAAAACCTTTAAGTTGCCCCTTTAAATAAACAAATCTGTTTTTTTGAAAAAGAGTTTTGAGCCAATTTTACATGTTGCCAAGAAATGGTAGCCACTTTTTGTTTAAATAAGGGGGAAATCCTGGGAAAGGTCCCCCTTTTTCCAAAGGATTTTTTTCGGTTGGGAATTGGCACCGAACCCATTGAATTTCCTTAAATTTTCTTTTCAATGTTTGATTATTAAAATAAGGATACTTTTGGGGGGAGAAAGTTTAAAGAGGGGTTAACATTGGGTAAACATTGAAAAAGGGGGGGATTATTAAGGGGACAGGGGGACCGGAGTAAATTTTTAAACCTGGGGGAACAATCCTTCACAGTGAGGTGGGGTTGATTTATAAGGGAGGTACAAAGGACGGGGAGTGGGGTTGACAAAAAACCGGGGTTAAATTCAAAATTGAAAACAGGGGGTGGTTCGTTATTAAAAAGGAGTAAGAGGTTTGGGAAGGAGGGGTGAAGAAGGGGTTCAAAAAATTTAAAAAACCTCCCTATTGTTTGATTATTTTAAGGGGTAAAGACCCGGGGGTGAATGACAAGATGGGGGGAAGGTTTACAAAAAAGTTTGGGGTTTTTGGGGTTTTAAATTTTAAAAAGGGGTTTTAAGAAAAGGGGAAAGGAAAAATTAAAGGAAATTTGGAACCCAAAAACCCGGGGTTTTGGAAAAACCCCCGGCTCAGCAGGTTTTTAGTTAAAATTTTTATTAAAATTTAAAAAAAAAGGATTTGGGAAAATTTAAATGACACCCCCACCTTGGGGGTTAAAAAAAATAAACCCCCAAAAAAAATTTAAAATTTTATTTGGGGAAAGAAAAAGGGAAAAAACCCTTTAAAATAAAAAAAGAAATTTAAAAGAAACCTGGGTGTTTAAAAATCAAATGGGTATTGTAATGGGTGTAAAAAGAAATTGCATTACCCAAAACCTTAAAAACCTTATTTTTCCCAAAATCCACCAAATTTTTTAATAGAATACCAAAATTTTGGGCCCCCCCGTTTTAAAATGGGGGGCCCCCAAAAAAATTTTTTGGGAACAAGGGGGGGGAAACCGGGAAATTTAAGGGGGGGTTTCCCCAGGTATTAAAAGCGGCCCCCCCAACCCCCTAGCGGTAAGTAACCTTCCTTTAACCGGGTTTCCCTTTTGAAAAATTTAAATAATTTTCATTTTAAAAGGGCCCCCAAAAATTTTCCCAGTATTTTAAGGGGAATATCCAAAAAAACCCGGAAAAGGTTAGGGTTGGGTTTTTGGTTGGGGTAAAAAAAGTGGTTTAAAAAGGGTAGGTGGAAGGGAAAAAGGGGGGGTTTATTTATGGTTGGGGATTTGGGGAAGGGGTTTTTGGGGTTAAATTTTGAAAAAAAAAGGGAAAAGGAAAGGAAAGGGGGGTTATGTTTTTTGGGAAGTAAGGAAAAAAAAGAAAAAGGGGGGGGGTTTTTAAAAGGTGGGGGTAAGGGTTTAAAGGGAGGGGGGGGGGGTTATGGTGGGAAGTCAGGAAAAAAGGGAGGGGGGGGGGGTTAAAGTTTAACAGTAAGGGAAAAGAAAAGGGGGGGCGGGGTTTTGTTGACAAAAAGGTTTAAGGACATTAAAAGGGAGGGGCGGGTTTGTGACTTTTTTTGGGCACCCGGGGAGGGGGGGGGGTTATGTGAAAAATTCAGGGCATGGCAGGGGGGGGGGTTATGTGAAAAGACAAAGGGCATTGGAGGGGGGGGGTTTATGTGACGTACAGGACCCCAGCAGGGGCGGGGTTATGTACAGACAGGGCACAGGAAGGGGGGGGGGTTTTTGTGGGCAGTACAGGACACAGGGAGCGGGGGGGGGGGTTATGTGACAGTAAAGAAACAGCAGGGGGGGGGTTATGTTTACATAAAGGACACAGGCAAAGGGGGGGGGGTTTTGTAAGTACAGGACTTAGGGGGGGGCGGGGTTTTTTGTGGGGCAGTACAGGACACAGGCAGGGGGCGGGGTTATGTGACAGTACAGGACAAAGGCAGGGGGCGGGGTTATGTGACGTACCCGGGGCACACAGGGCGGGGTTATGTGACAGTACAGGGCATAGGCAGGGGGCGGGGTTATGTGACAGTACAGGGCATAGGCAGGGGGCGGGGTTATGTGACGTTACCCGGAATTTGGGCAAGGGGCGGGGTTATGTGACAGTACAGGACATAGTAGTATAAGGACATAAGCAGGAGGCGGGGTTATGTGACAGTACAGGACATAGGCAGGGGGCGGGGTTATGTGACAGTACAGGACACAGGCAGGGGGCGGGGTTATGTTTTTTCCCCCCCCCCCCCCCCCGGCCCCCCCCCCCCCCCCCGTACAGGACATAGGCAGGGGGGCGGGGTTATGTGGGCAGTAAGGAAAACAGGAGGGGGCGGGGTTTTGTGACAGTGAAAAGGAACCTTTTTTCAGGGGGGGGGGGTTTATGTGGGCGTACAGGACATAGGGAGGGGGGCCCGGGGGTTTTTGGGCCCGACAGGACCCCAACGCAGGGGGCGGGGTTATGTGACAATACAGGACATAGCTGGGGTTATATGACAGTACAGGACACAGGCAGGGGGCGGGGTTTTAAAAGAGACCCGTACGGATTAGGCAGGGGGCGGGGTTATGTGCCCGTACAGGACACAAAAGGGGGGGGGCGGGGGGTTTTGTGCGTACAAAGGGCATAGGCAGGGGGGCCCGGGGGAAAGTGACCCGTTTCAGGGGCATAGGCAGGGGGCGGGGGTTTTGTAAAAGTACAGGAAAATAGGCGGGGGGGGGGGTTTTGTGACAGTAAAAGGAAAATAGGCAGGGGGGCGGGGTTATGTGACAGTACAGGACAGAGGCAGGGGGCGGGGTTATGTGACAGTACAGGACATAGGCAGGGGGCGGCGGGGTTTTTGGACCCGTACAGGAAAAAGGCAGGGGGCGGGGGGTTTTTGTGACAGTAAAAGGACACCCGGGGGAGGGGGGCGGGGTTTTGTGACAGTACAGGGCACAGACAGGGGCGGGGTTTGTGACAGTACAGGACACAGGCAGGGGGGCGGGGGGTTTTGTGGGCAGTACAGGAACCCTAAAGGGGAGGGGGGGGGTTATGTTTAAAATACGGAAAACAGGGAGGGGGGCAAAGGGTTTTGTTAACCGTACCCGGACACAGGCAGGGGGCGGGGTTATGTGACAGTACAGGACACAGGCAGGGGGCGGGGTTATGTGACAGTACAGGACACAGGCAGGGGGCGGGGTTATGTGACAGTACAGGACATAGGCAGGGGGCGGGGTTATGTGACAGTACAGGGTCATGGGAAAAGGGCGGGTTTTTGTGAAAAGTACGGACATTTTAAATATAAGGGGGACATTTAAACAGGAGGGCGGGGGTTATTGAAAAGTACAGGACATAGGGAGGGGGGGGGGTTTTGAGACAGAAAAGGGCACAAAGGGAGGGGGCGGGGGTTATGTGCAGTACAGGGGCATAGGCAGGGGGGGGGGGTTAAAGGGGCAGGGACAGGGGCACCGGCAGGGGGGGGGGTTGGGGGGTTATGTGACAGTTTTAAGGACTTTGGGGAGGGGGCGGGGGTTTTGGACAGGGACAGGAAAAAGGGAGGAGGCGGGGTTATGTGGGCAGTACAGGGGCAAAAAGGGGGCGGGGTTTTTGTGGGCAATACAGGCATAGTGGGGGGTTTTTATGGGCAGTACAGGACACAGGCAGGGGGCGGGGGAAAGGACAAATACAGGATTTAGGCAGGGGGCGGGGTTATGTTACAATTTCAGGACACGGCGGGGGGCGGGGGGGGTTTTGTGACAGTAAAAGGGCATAGGCAAAGGGGGCGGGGTTATGTTTAAAAGTAACGGACATAAGGGAGGGGGGGGGTTATTTGACAAATACAGGGCTTTGGCCCGGGGGGCGGGGGTTTTGTGGGCAGTACAGGACACAGCCCGGCGGGGGCGGGGTTATGTGACAGTACAGGACATAGGCAGGGGGCGGGGTTATGTGACAGTACAGGACATAGGCAGGGGGCGGGGTTATGTGACAGTACAGGACACAGGCAGGGGGCGGGGTTATGTGACAGTACAGGACATAGGCAGGGGGCGGGGTTTTTGTTACAGTACAGGACATGGCAGGGGGGGCGGGGTTTAAAGTTGGGCAGTAAAAGGGGCACCGGCAGGGTCGGGGTTATGTGACAGTAAGGACATAGGCAAGGGGGGGGCGTTTTGTACAGTACAGGAAAACAGGGGAGGGGGCGGGGGTTTAAGGTGACAGTTAAAAAGGGCATAGGAGGGGGGGGGTTTTTTGTGACAGTACAGGACATTGGCTGGGGGCGGGGTTATGGGGGACAGTACGGACAGGGAGGAGGCCCGGGGGGGTGTACAGTACAGGACACCCGGCAGGGGGCCCGGGGGGATGTGACCGTACAGGACACAGGCAGGGGGCGGGGTTATGTGACAGTACAGGACAAAGGCAGGGGGCGGGGTTATGTGACAGTACAGGGCAAAGGCAGGGGGCGGGGGTTTGTGGCAGTAAGGAAAACCGGGCGGGGGGCCCTGGTTTTTTGGGCTACCCCGGGTTTTCCCCCGGGAGCTGGTTTTTTCCATTTTGGGGTTTTGTTGGGGAAACCCTTTCATGTTTCTTGAAGGGTTTTACATTAAATCCCCAAATGTTCTACCCCACAATTTTTTTGGTAATAATAAAAAACCCAGAAGGGGGAAAGGGGAGCAGATCCAACCCAAATGATGGGTTTCGTAAGAAAACGCCATATTTATCACACTGGCTCCTGCTGGGTGGTAGATTTGGCACATATTTAGACTGTCTTTAGTCCAGGTGCTCATTGGCTTAATCTACTAGTGATATTTTAGGACACATGGTGTTGTATTTCAAGCCACGCCTCTTAACTGTAAGCCACACCTCTTGATTAAATGAGGCTCAAAAAGAGTCTAAAATATAATAAATGTTCCAGGCCTGAAGAACACGTGTTATGGTGCAAACAGACTTCATTCTGGCACAATTACCATAGTAAATCTGCCCCAAATATACAAAGCCCCTCCTCCGATGACAACCGGAGCTCCCCTATAACTGGCGATACAAGCCGATCCTCTTGAAAGAACTATTCCTTTAAGTATGTGTATTCCGTCACCTATGTCACTTACCTTTCTGCACCCACCAACCAGGGCAAAAGAAACGGCCCCAGATCATCCTTGGTGTTAAATCAATAGTATAGTGTAAGGAATGCACATGGATACAGTCAAATTCCTTTAACCAGCCAAACAGTTATCCAGAATATTTGATCATCCGGCCCTTGTTATGTTACCAAGAGGAGAGAGGCGTCCTTCACCGGGGTCAGAGATTTAATGTACTGCCTCATCAAAGAACCTATGCCTGTGGCCATTCAAGTACTGCGTGAGCTTATTATGTGGTCACTATGTTGAGGTATTATATGGACACTGTATGGGTCTATTATATGGAGGTATTATATGACATTTTAGTTTTTTTTGTATATTGGGGGTATTATATGGAAAACTGTATGGGTTTTATTAATATGGAAAGGGATTATATGGACACTGTATGGGTCTATTATATGGAGGTATTATATGAACATTGAGTCTATTATTTGTTCACTATGTAGAGGTATTATTGGAACACTGTATGGTTCTATTATATGGAGGTATTATATGGACACTGTATGGGTCTATTATATGGAGGTATAATATGAACATTGAGTCTATTATTTGTTCACTATGTAGAGGTATTATATGGACACTGTATGGGTCTATTATATGGAGGTATTATATGAACATTGAGTTTATTATTTGGTAACTATGTGGAGATATTATATGAACACTGTATGGATCTAATATTTGTTCACTATATGGAGGTATTATATGGACACTGTTTGGGTCTATTATTTGGTCACTATCTGGAGGTATTATATGAGCACTGCGTGGGTCTACTATATGGCCACTATGTGGAGATATTATATGAACACTGTATGGGTCAAAATTAAGTCACTATGTGGAACGGTATTTATATGAAAAGCACTGCGTGGTCTATGAATGCATTGTGTAGATTTAATATGAACACTGTATGGGTCTAATAATTGGTCACTATGTGGAGGTATTATATGAACACTGCATGGGTCTACTATATGGCCACTATGTGGAGGTATTATATGAACACTGTATGGGTCTATTGTACAGTCACTCTGTGGAGGTATTATATGGACACAGTATGGGTCTAATATTTGGTCACTACATGGAGGTATTATATGGACACTGCATAGGTCTATTATATGGTCACTATGTAGAGGTATTATATGGAAACTGTATGGGTCTATTCTTTGGTCACTATGTGGAGGTATTATATGAACACTGTATGGGTCTATTATTTGGTCACTATATGGGGGTATTATATAAACACTGTATGGGTCTAATATTTGATCACTATGTGGAGATATTATATGAACACTGTATGGGTCTATTATTTGGTCACTATGTGGAGGTATTATATGAACACTGTATGGGTCTATTATTTGGTCACTATGTGGAGGTATTATATGAACACCGTGGGTCTATTATTTGGTCACTATGTGGAGGTATTATATGAACACTGTATGGGTCTATTATTTGGTCACTATGTGGAGGTATTATATGAACACTGTGGGTCTATTATTTGGTCACTATGTGGAGTTATTATTATTGATTTAAACACTGTATGGGTCTATTATTTGGTCACTATGTGGAGGTTATTATTATATGGAATCAAAACTGTATGGGTCTATTATTTGGTACTATGTGGAGGTATTATATGACACTGTATGGGTCTATTTATTTGGTCACTATGTGGAGAGTATTATATGAACACTGTATGGGTCTATTATTTGGTCACTATGTGGAGGTATTATATGAACACTGTATGGGTCTATTATTTGGTCACTTTGTGGAGGCATTATAAGAACAGTGTTTGTCAATATTTAAAGACAACAGAAGGACAGCACAGTGCACATTTTTAAGAAAACATGCCCCAAAACTTTTCTGTTATGTGAAGTATTGTGTAAAACAGACATGGATTGAGCGGCAATACCACAAAAGGCGCTGTATATAAGACCTCACCTGGAGAACGATACAGGGTGGAACATCCCGTTGATGAAATTGGCTTTGAACCGTAAGTGCATCGGACACATGTATAGAATATATTTATTATAAAACTCTGTGTACATGTTACATACATTTGTCATATATAACCAGGTGGTTAGAAATCATAAAGT
The DNA here is from genome assembly GCA_025379985.1 of Phyllomedusa bahiana. Classification (NCBI taxonomy): domain Eukaryota; kingdom Metazoa; phylum Chordata; class Amphibia; order Anura; family Hylidae; genus Phyllomedusa; species Phyllomedusa bahiana. The sequence goes on from JAODAL010003514.1 coordinate 84,460, forward strand.
GACCTCACGGATCAGGAACTCTGGGTTTTTGGGGACCAATTCTTCCCCTATAATATAAACACATGGTGCGGTTCCTCTAAACCAGGCATCCTCAAACTGCGGCCCTCCAGCTGTTGGGAAACTACAACTCCCGTCATGCCCACTGTCATAGATGATATAAATGCATGATGGGAGTTGTAGTTTTCCAACAGCTGGAGGGCCGCAGTTTGAGGAGGCCTGCTCTAAACAATGATGGAGGTTACCCTTCAGCTTACAAATCACTTTTCAGCAGAGGCGGAAGCCAAACTACATGTAAACTAAATCCTCTATAGACAAGTTTACAAACCTAAAAGTGGGGAGAGGGCGTACATAGAGAGCAATGTTAAAATGGTGCCTCCATCTGGAACTGGTTGAGATCGCCACTAACCTTGCCGACACGGACAGGAGGATTCGGTGCTGTCCCACGGATGTTGTATGTCCTGCATATGGGCAATGTTGGCACCAGCTCTCACCACCAATTAAGAGAAGATCATCTAGGGCTGGGCCCTCTCTCCCCAGGGGCCCCAGGTTGGAGACCACATTTTAGAGGAACCACGTTTAATTCTTAAGGGAAGAATGTGATCGCTTTCCTTAAAGGGGTTGTCCAGGATTGGAAAAAATATGGTTGATTTTTATCCAAAAAGACTGCCACACCTGTCCGCTTGTGGTATTGCATCTCAGCCGGTTCACTTCAATGGTGCTGATCTGCAATACCAGACACCTGACCTCTATCCCCTTATGAAGCCAGTTAGCTGGTGAAACATGTTGGGGAGGTCAGGCATGACATTTTAATTTTTGATTTCTCACCTCTTTCTACAAGTGTCACCCGCTGCAGAGGGTCTCACAAGGAAACCTTATATGTTTTATGTCCATTAGATTAGGGATGACTGCCCTAGTGGGATGTTTTGGATCCCTTACTGGAGTTAGTAAATTATTGTAAATATAAGGTTCCCCTGTTAATAGGTGGCGTTCCACCAGATTTGATAATAGAAAAGGAGTTATTCCTTCACAATTAGAAAGAGACAAATTGAGAGGTTAGAAATCAGGTTTTTAAATAGTGTGTATCGAGCTTATGTATTATACATAATAAAAGTTAAGTTTTAGTGCTTTATAGATTGAGAACTGATAGAGTTTAAGTTTGCCTATGGCAAAATAGTAAATATAGTCATTAAAAGTCACTCTTTGTTCTGCCTGCAATACCAGGCACCAACCATGGACAGCTGTGGCGCTGTTTCTGAAAAAAAGCAGCTATGGTTTTTATTCTGTTTTGGACAACTCCTTTAAAGGGGTTGTCTCATCACGCTGTTTCAGAGCCAAAAGCAGATTCAGATGCTGTCTCTTCCTAGTAAGGCTGTGGCTGCTTCCAAGGCATTGATTAGCATACCAGATCAGCATTCATAGCTCTTCTAATAGCACTAACATGAGAGCAGGAGATGTCATCTATAAGTGCAGAGAGCTACAGAGCTAAAAGTAAAAAAAAAAAAAAAAAAAAAAATAAAGCAATATATTGGAAAAACTCTTCCATGTTTATATTATATGAACACTATATAGATGTATTATATGAACACTGTGGATCTATTATTTGGTGGTATTATATGAACACTGTACGAGTCTATTATATGGTCACTATGTAGAGGTATTATATGGACACTGTATGGGTCTATTATATGGTCACTATGTGGAGGTATTATATGAACACTGTTTGGGTCTATTATATGGTCACTATGTAGAGGTATTATATGGACAATGTATGGGTCTATTATATGGTCACTATGTGGAGGTATTATATGAACACTGTGGGTTAAAGTTAATCCTTGTAACGAGACAACCCCTTTAATGAAGGCTTATCCAATAGAAGATTACATCATAGACCAAGAATACTCATCGTCCATTTAAATGTGCTATAATTGGGGTTAATATGGTAGCAGGAGATAGAGGAAGACCTGGTTTAAGTCCTGCCAGTCCTCATTGCCCATTCTCTACCCTTGAGATCTGAGACAGACTGGTTTCTAGGGAATTGGTGCCAGGCAATTATCAGGGTATTACAGAGCACTATGGTTGATGGCAGCACGTCCTTAGCAACCAGTCTAGGAGAGAGGACAGCAGTCACGCCATGCCTTTCCCCATCCCAGCCCGTGATCGCCATGTTTTATGCCGTATTACCCGGCCCTCTGACTTTTTTCACTCTTCGTGTTTGACCCCCGGGGTTTGTCAGGATACCAGGTTGCAGCTGAAGCGGTGGCACCAGGGAGGACTGGTCAGCCGTTGAGGGTGGCCTTGCGGGTGGAGTGTGGCGTCCAGCATTCATCTGGTCAACAAAGGCTTCCACCCCATCAAACTTGGTGGTGAGCTCTCCGAGACGTTCCTTCAAGGCATTAAACTCTTTATACAAGTCGTCAAGAGCTTCGGAGAGGGACTTGATTCTAGTAACAGATAGAACAAATTCTACGTAAATTTTCCATCCAAAGCAGAGGTGGCACATGTGATTGGCACTACTTGAGGGGGCATGGTTTAGCTGCCACCAGGACTTCTGTTTAGGCAATTTAGAGGGATTTTCCATCATAAACATTTATGTCAGATGGGACTGGATCCCTTTCTCCAGAACTGCCCTGAAACTCTATGTTCTGAATGGAGAAGAGGCCATGCTTGTGTAGTTACTCCCCATTCATTTCAATGGGAGTTCCAAAAACAGCTAAATGTAACCACATATCCCATCGATCGGCTATCCGACAATATTTGTGATAACAAAACCCCTATAGAGGGATGTTCCCACCATAGACTTTGATGGGATATTCATAGGACATGTCATCAAAGTTTGATTGATGTGTGTCCCACTTCTGGGACTTGCACTTATCTTGGGAACGGGTCCCTGAAATGGTCGGCTGGGAATAGAGTGCCGATCATGCTTAGACAGACTCTCCATTCTGTTCTATGGGAGTTCTGAGTACAGTTGAACATACCACTCCCCTGTACGGGAACTCCCATAGGACAGAATGGAGAGCCGATCATGCTTACACATGACTCCATTCTGTTCTATGGGAATTCTGCGTACAGTAGAACACAGCGCTCCCCTGTACCAGGAGTTCTCATAGAACAGAATGGAGAGCCGATCACATTCGAACAAAACTTTGTGATCTATGGGAGTTCCCAGTACAGCCAAACACAGCGCCAACTTGAAATCAGAACTCCAATAGAATAGAATGGAGAGCCGATCATGCTTACACACGACTCCATTCTGATCTATGGGAGTTCTGAGTACAGTTGAACATACCGCTCCTCTGTACCGGGAACTCTCATAGAACAGAATGGAGAGCCAATCAAGGTTACACGCGACTCTCCATTCTCTTCTATGGGAATTGTAAGAACAACTGAACACACTGCTCCCATGTACCAGGAACTCTCATAGAACAGAATGGAGAGCCAATCATGCTTACACACAACTCCATTCTATTCTATGGGAGTTCTGAATACAGTTGAACATAAAACTCCTGTGTACCGGGAGCTCTCACAGAACAGAATGGAGAGATGATCTATGGGAGGTCCCAGTATGGCCAAACAAAACACCCACTTGTACTCAGAACTCCCATACAACAAAATGGAGAGTCGTGTGCAAGCTCAACCAAGGTCTTGGTCCCAAAATAGGTGCATGTCACAGAGGTGTTACCTATTAGACTTTGATGGCATATCCTATAGCCATACCATCAAAGTGCATGGTAGGAAACTCCCTTTAAAGAATAAATGTAGCCCAAACTGTTACTGTGTTATGCCTAGTTCAGGGTATAGGGGGCAGTATTTGGTGCACTGTCTATTCTGCACCATTGTGTCATGTGATCCTTTAAAGGGGTTGTCTCACTACATTGATTCATCTTACCTCAGTCCTGTTTTCTTGGTTTCATTTTGAATTCAGGGGCGTGTTTACCGGCTTCCACTAGGCTGCAGTAGAAGCCAGGTCTGTAGCTATAGCAACTAGTGCTGGCAGCCTATCAGAAGAGACTTAACAGGCCGGGTTTAAGTTTAGCTATAGCAACACCAGTGGATGTGCAACCATGCCTATCAGAAGAGACTTAACAGGCCTGTAGCTATAACAACCAGTACTGGCAGCCTATCAGGAGAGATTGAACAGGTCTGTAGCTATAGCACCAGTGCTGGCGCTATCGAAAGACTTAACAGGCTGTAGCTATACAACCAGTGCTGGCAGCTCATCAGGAGAGATAGAACAGGTCTGTAGCTATAGCGACCAGTGCTGGCAGCCTATCAGGAAAGATTGAACAGGTCTGTAGCTATAGCGACCAGTGCTGGCAGCCTATCATTAGAGATTGAACAGGTCTGTAGCTATAGCGACCAGTGTTGGCAGCCTTCGAAATGACATCACTTAGAGAGTGTGAGACAGTTCTCTGTAGCTATAGCGACCTAGGAGCTGATGCAGCCCATACAAGAGGGGATATCTAGGAATAGGTAGGACACTGTTAATGGACACATATTACAAAATGACTTGTTTTTGCAAGATCTTTAACATAAAAAGCAGCAATCCCTGTAGTGAGACAACCCTTTTAAAGAGGTATCCTATTTAAATATAATGGCAGCATCGTCTGAGGATCCCGTGACTACTCATTTACAGGTACAGCTATAATCTGTTAAAATTCCTCTAATCTGGCATCTCATAATTTAGAGTCTGAGATTATAATGCAGAAGCATTATAGACAACCACCTGCTAATCCGTACTATCTGAGAAAAACATGTCCAGTTGATGTCAGATTACAAGAATGTTATTGTATAAAGTGCAAGTTCCCATTGTACATCCATCAATGTACTAATGACATTTCCAAATACAGGCAGTCCCCAGGTTACATACAGGACAGGGACTGTAGGTTCGTTCCTAAGTTGAATTTGTATGTAAGTCGGAACAGGTAGATTTATTACATGTAACTCCAGCACAAAAGGTTTTGTTTTAGTTTCGGATAGTGCAAGGAAGGGTTTTTACATTTGTTTTGCTGCCTGTGCCTCTGTTAAGAGGATTTCACCTCATGTGCTGCTGTGGCATGCTGGAACTTGTCAATCCACAGCTACTATCTGCTGTGGAACATGGAACTACAAGTGCCAGCATGCCCATAAGTCTCCGTTTGTAATTAGGGGACAGATGTAAGTCGGAACGGTGTACGCCGGGGACTACCTGTAACGCAAAGAATTTTGGAAAAACATAGAGTCCCTCCTTCTAGGGTGGAGGCTGACTGAAGACAAGGGCTTAACTTTCCTGGGCTTCATTGCTTGCAGATCAATGTAAGAAGGTTTCTGATACAGCAAGCTGCCTCCCAGCTACATGATGTGACTCTAGGCTCAGAGACGCTCACCTCCCATAGTCTGGCAGTACGGTGTGATGGTCATATAGAAGCAGGTTCCTAAACTGCGTCAGGATGGCAAATTTCCAGTTGTCCAGCACATTGGTTAGATTAGCGCACCCCCGCATGTTCACCTTCTCCGCTGTGAAATCAAAGAAGTGAAAGACTCCTGACGTTCCCATTAGTAAAAACAGCAAATCGTATCACTCACCACTCGTGCACATCACAACCAGTAAAGCCCAAAGGGAACCTGCCACATTGAATGTGCCGTCTCATCTGCGGTTAGCATAGTACACAGCAGGATTTGACGAATATATATATATATAAAATATATAAAATATATATATATAATATATATATATAAATATATATATATATAAATAACACAAAACACACACATATATATATATTAACACACACAACACATAATATATATTATAAATACACACACACACACATTTTACAATAATACAACACACACACACATAAAAATATATATACACACACACACACACACACACATATATAAATATATATATATACACACACACACACACATATATATAAATATATATAAATCCCACACACACACACACATATATATATATAAAAATACACACACCAACACACACACATATAAATATATATATACAGACACACACCCCAAAATAATAACACACACACAAAAAATAAACCCCACACACACACAAAAAAAAACAAAAACACCCACACCACACAATAAAATAATAATATAACACACACACACACACACACTAATAAATAAAATATAAACCACACACCCACACACCACACCCCCCTATATATAATAAAAAAATATAAACCCACAAACCACAAAATATAAAATATAAATACACACACCCCCCACAAAATATAAAATTAACATACACACACACACAAATATATATAAAATATATCTAATACATACACACACATAATATAAATATACTAAAACACCCCCCCACAATAAATAAAATATACACATACACACACAAAATTAAATTAACTATAAAATAACCACACACACACACAATAATATTATAATAAAAATAAAATAAATACATAACACACCACAAATACACACCACCACACATAATATAAAAATTAACACACACCCCAATATATACACAACCACCACATATTCTATAAAATATACCACAATATAAAAACCACACACCACACAATAATAATAATATATCCCACACCACATAAATATACACACACCACACACACAATAAATAATATATACACACACACAAAATAAAATACACACACACACACACATATATATACACACACATACACCACGCCCACTTAATTAGGTACACCTTCCAACTGCTCGTTAACACTTAATTTCTAATCAGCCAATCACATGGCGGCAACTCAGTGCATTTAGGCATGTAGACATGGTCAAGACAATCTCCTGCAGTTCAAACCGAGCATCAGTATGGGTAGATAGGTGATTTGAGTGCCTTTGAACGTGGCATGGGTGTTGGTGCCAGAAGGGCTGGTCTGAGTATTTCAGAAACTGCTGATCTCCTTGGTATTTTCCGCACACCAATCCAAAGGGTTTAAAAGAGAATGGTCCGAAAAAGAAAAAACATCCAGTGAGCGGCAGTCCTGTGGGCGGAAAAAGCCTTTGTTGATGCCAGAGGTTTAAAAGGGGAATGGCAGACTGGTTCCGAGCTGATAGAAAGGCAACAGTGACCAAATAGCCCCCCGTATACAACCAAGGTAGGCAGAAGAGCATCTCTGAACGCACATACGGCCAACTTGAGGCAGATGGGGTACAGCAGCAGAAGACCACACCGGTGCCACTCCTTTCAGCAAGAACAGGAAACTGAGGGTCCAATTTGCCCAAGCTCATCGAAATTTGGACAGTAGAAGATTGGAAAAACGTTGCCTGGTCTGATGAGTCTCGATTTCTGCTGCGACAATCGGATGGTAGGGTCAGAATTTGGCGTCAACAACATGAAAGCATGGATCCATCCTGCCTTGTATCAACGGTTCAGGCTGGGGTGGTGGTGTCATGGTTTTGGGGAATATTTTCTTGGCATCTTTGGGCCCCTTGGGACCAATTGAGCATCGTTGCAACACCTTGTGGAATCTATGCCACGAAGAATTGAAAGGCAGTTCTGAAGGCAAAAGGGGGTCCAACCCATTAATCATGGTGTACCTAATAAAGTGGCCGGTGAGAGTATACATATAGATATATACATTTTTTGGAACAAATTCAGTAGAACTGCTAAACTATTCATTGAGCGCCTGTTCATTTTAGGTTTAGGAGTCCAGTGGGTGGTCTTAGTCACTGACTGATAGCGGACTCTGTAAGGATGTTGATCACTAAGTAAGACCGCCCGCCGGACTCCTTCTTAAATAAATAGATTACAAGTTCTACCAAATCTTATATATCAAAGGGATATATTAATAAAGGAAATAGCAATGCTCATAAAAATGTATGCAAAAATGGTGTGCAAGTAGTAATTTGTAAAGACATGGGTGCTGCCTCTTTTTTTTGCTATTTTTTATATATCAAAGGGGTTTTCTCACCATAGACTTTAATGATACATCAATAGGGATTGCCATCAAAGTCCGATAGAACCTCCACTTATCTCGAGATCGAAAGTCTGGGTCAGAATAGAGATCTGGTCATGCTTGCACACATCTCTTTCTTATGTTGTATGGGAGATCTGACTTCAGCCAAACACCCCGCTCCCCTGTACTGGGAACTCCCATAGAACAGAATGGAGAACACAGCGCTCCCCTGTACTGGGAACTCCCATAGAGCAGAATGGAGAATACAGTGCTCCCCCTAAACTGGGAACTCCCATAGAACAGAATGGAGAACACAGCACTCTCCTGTACTGGGAACTCCCATAGAACAGAATGGAGAGAACACAGCGCTCCCCTATACTGGGAACTCCCATAGAACAGAATGGAGTACACAGCGCTCCCCTGTACTGGGAACTCCCATAGAACAGAATGGAGATCACAGCACTCCCCTGTACTGGGAACTCCCATATAACAGAACAGAGAGAAGAGAGCGCTCCACTGTACAGGGAACTCCCATAGAGCAGAATGGAGAACACAGCGGTCCCCTGTACTGCGAACTCCCATAATAGAACAGAATGGAGAACCCAGCGCTCCCCTGTCCTGGGAACACCCCTAGAACAGACTGGAGAACCCATCGCTCCCCTGTACTGCGAACTTCAATAGAACAGAATGGAGAACCCATCGCTCCCCTATACTGCGAACTTCAATAGAACAGAATGGAGAACACAGCGCTCCCCTGTACTGAGATCTCCCATAGATCAGAATGGAGTACACATCGCTTCCCTATACTGGGAACTCCCATAGAACAGAATGGAGAACACATCGCTTCCCTATACTGGGAACTCCCATAGAACAGAATGGAGAACACAGCACTCCCCTGTACTGGGAACTCCCATAGAACAGAGATGGAGAACACAGCGCTCCCCTGTACTGGGAACCCCTATAGAACAGAATGGAGAGAACACAGCGCTCCCCTGTACTGGGAACTCCCATAGAACAGATAGAGAGAACACCGCACTCCCCTATACTGGGAACTCCCATAAACAGAATGGAGGAACACAGCGCTCCCCTATACTGGAACTCCCATAGAACACGAATGGAGAACCCAGCGCTCCCCTGTACTGGGAACTCCCATAGAACAGAATGGAGAACACAGCGCTCCCCTATACTGGGAACTTCAATAGAACAGAATGGATAACACATCGCTCCCCTATACTGGGAACTCCCATAGAACAGAATGGAGAACACAGCGCTCCCCTATCCTGGGAACATCCCATAGAACAGAATGGAGAATACAGCGCTCCCCTGTCGCTAGGGAACACCCATAGAACAGATGGAGAACACAGCGCTCCCCTATACTGGAACTCCCATAGAACAGAATGGAGAACACAGCGCTCCCCTGTACTGGGAACCCATAGAACAGAATGGAGAACACAGCGCTCCCCATGATACTGGGACCTCCCTTAGAACAATGGAGAACACAGCGCTCCCCTGTACTGGGAAACATCCCATAGAACAGAATGGAGAACACTAGCGCTCCCCTGTACTGGGAACTCCCATAGAACAGATGGAGAACAAGGCGCTCCCCTGTACTGGAACTCCTATAGAACAGAATGGAAAGAACACCGCGCTCCCCTGTACTGGGAACTCCCATAGAACAGAATGAGAACACAGCGCTCCCCTGTACTGGGAATCCCATAGAACAGAATGGTGAACACAGCCTCCCTGTACTGGGAACTCCATAGAACAGAATGGAGAAACAGCCGCTCCTGTACTGGGAACTCGCCATAGAACAGAATGAGAACACAGCGCTCACCCTGTACTGGGAACTGCCTTAGAACAGAATGGGAACACAGCGCTCCCCCTGTACTGGGAACTCCATAGAACAGAATGGGAACATAGTCGCTCCCCTGTACGGGAACTCCCATAGAACAGGATGAAGAACAAAGCGCTCCCCTGTACTGGGAACTCCCTTAGAACAGAATGGAGAGAACACAGCGCTCCCCTGTACTGGGAACTCCCATAGAACACAATTGAGAACACAGCTCTCCCCTGTACTGGGAACTCCCATAGAACAGAATGTGAACACAGCACTCCTCTGTACTGGGAACTCCCATAGAACAGAATGGAGAACACAGCGCTCCTCTGTAACTGGAACTCCCATAGAAACAGAATTGGAGGACACAGCGCTCCCCTGTACTGGGAACTCCCATAGAACAGAATGGAGAACACAGCACTCCCCTGTACTGGGAACTCCCATAGAACGAATGGAGAACACAGCGCTCCCCCTATACTGGGAACTCCCATAGAACAGAATGGAGAACACATCGCTCCCCTATACTGGAACTCCCATAGAACAGAATGAGAACACAGCGCTCCCCTGTACTGGGAACTCCCATAGAATCAGAATGGAGAACACAGCGCTCCCCTGTACTGGGAACTCCCATAGAACAGAATGGAGAACATAGGCGCTACCCCTGATACTGGAAACTTCCCATAGAACAGATGGAGAACACAGCGCTCCCTGTACTGGGAACCCCATTGAAAACAGAACTGGATAACATCAGCCGCTTCCCTTATACTGGGAACATCCTCCATAGAACAAATGGAGAACACAGCGCTCACCTTACTGGGAACACCCATAAGACGAGAATGGAGAACCACCATGCGCTCCCTATACTGGGAACTCCCATAGAACAAAATGGAGAACAGCGCTTCCCTAAACTGTGGACTTCCCAAAACAGAATGAGAACTCAGAACACCCTGTATCTGGGAACACGCATAGAACAAATGGAGAACACAGTGCTCTCCCTATACTGGGAACGCCCATATAACAGATGGAAAACAAATAGCTCCCCTATACATGAAACCCCATAGATACAGAATGTCAGAACACAGCTGCTCCCATGCACGGGAACTCCCATACGAACAGAGTGGTAATAATCGCGAGTCCCTGCCCCTTGTACTGGAACTCCATCGAAATTGACAAAATTGGAGAACCAGTGCTGCCCAATACTGGGAACCCCCATAGAAGCAGACATGAGAACCACAGTCTCTCCCACTTGTACTGGGACATCCCATAGAACAATGAGAACACAGTCGCCCCTAATGGAACTCCCTAGAACAAATTGAGAAACACAGCGCTCCGGCCCTGTAACCCGGGAACTCCCATAGAACAGAATGGAGAACAGCGCTCTCCCTGTACTGGGAACTCCCCTTTGAACAGGGAATGGAGACACAGCGCCCCCTGTACTGGGGGAAATCCCATAGAACAAAAAGGGAAAACAGCCTTCCCCCCATACGGGAACTCCCCTGAACAAATGGTGGAAAACGCGCTCCTCTGTACTGGGGAACTTCCCCTAGAACAGAATGGTGAACCAGCGCTCCCCTGTACTGGGGAAATCCCATAAAACAGAATGGTGAACACAGCGCTCCCCTGTCTGGGGAAATCCCATAGAACAAAAGGGGAACACAGCGCTCCCCTTACTGGGAACTCCCATAACGAATGGGGAACAACGCGCTCCCCTGTACTGGGGAAATCCCATAGAGGAGAATGGAGAAAACGGCGTCCCCCGTACGGGAAATCCCATAGAGGAAGGAGAACACAACACTCCCCCGACGGGAAATTTTCCCTAGAACGAAGAGAACACAGCGCTCCCCCCTTTCTGGGGAAACCCCCTAGAACAGAAAAGGGAACCAGGCTCCCCTGTACTGGGGAAATCCCAAGAACAAAATTTAAACACCGCGCTCCCTATACTGGGAACGCCATAAAAAGAAGGGGAAAACAGCGCTACCCTGTACTGGGGAAAGCCAAGAACAAAATGGAACACAGCCTCCTCTGTATGGGAACCCCTAAACAAATGGGGAACACAGCGCTCCCCCGTACTGGGGAACTCCCATAGAACAAATGGTGAACAACGCCCCCGAAAAGGGAAATCCCCCTAAACAAAATGGAAACACAGCCTCCCCTGTACTAAAATCCCATAGAACAGAATGGTTTAACACAGCGCTCCCCGACTGGGAAATCCCAAAGGAGAAGGAGAAAACCGCCCCCCCTGTACGGGGAATCCTAGAACGAATGGGGAGTCATGTGCAATGGCCACTCTCCATTCTGAGTCAAAACATTTGGGGGTTCCGGAACCCGCACCAATCAGACTTTGATAACATAACCTATCTTTACTGTCTATGGTGGGAACACCCCTTTGAAAGAACCTGGCACATGGAACATGCAGCCCGATCTACAGACGGCATATATGTAATAGATCTAATCTTTCTTTCTATATTTACATAGATTGGGAACACAATTCAGTAGAACGTCTAACCTTCTCATTTAAACTCCTGCTCATTCTAGGCTTAGGAGTCCAGTGGGTGGTCTCTGCACCAATTGACGGCGGTATCTGCAAGGCTATTGGTCACTAAGTAGGACCGCCCACCGGACTCTTTTTTTTAAAATGAACAGTATACAAGTTCTACTAAATGTTTTCCCACAAAACTATCAATCATCTCAAGAAAACCTGCTGTGTCTAACGCTGCCTGCAGCATCTTCAAAGTGACAAAGCTTCATGGTGGAGCATGAATAACATACCATACTCTATAGAGGTGGATATATATATATATATATATATATATATATATATAATATATATATAAATATAATAATATAATATATAAAGAGTGGTCTAGAGGAGGCCACTTAGGTTCTTCTACAATGACAACGGACAACTCCCTTCATACAACCCCTGTATTAATCTGCCGAGTAGAGCCCCTGCCCCTTGTATGACGCCCCTATGCTGTAAAGTGACCACCCCTTTAAGAAAATTTCCTTAAAAAAGACTGCAAATAAGTCTTGGATGCTTCATCCAGCAGCTACATTCCCAGCATGACCATGAAGAACCAAGTTTCTTCATTCCACCATTACTTATCACTGTGAAAGTCCCATATCTCACCTTCTGACCGGTAGTCCCACTCTAATGGCTCCCGCTTCTGCTTAGACGCAAAGCCAATTGCAAAGATCAACAACAAACATATCAGGATCTTCTCCATGGAGGGTCCAGTCACTGGAGGAACAAGAGTACAGGTTATATCTTGGTAGACTAATTTAACAAAGAAAACTTTTAGGGTCTCGGTGATGGAGCATTCCTTAGCTATGGTGGGTCCTGAGACTGGAGGCCCAAGAGTAGAGGTTATATCTTAATAGACTCATATGAAAACTTTTAGACCCTAGGAGCATCACACAGCTATGTTGGGTCATCGGAATGGAGGTCCAAGAGTAGAGGTTATGTTTTGGTAGACTAATCTAAAACAAACTTGTAGGGTCTATGTGATGGGAGCATCCCTCAGCCATGGTGGGTCCTGAGTCTGGATGTCCTAGAACAGAGATTATATCTTGGTAGACTCATCTGAAAACTTTTAGGGTCTAGGTGAAGGAGCATCACACAGCTACGGTGGGTCCTTAGACTGGAGGAACAAGAGTAGATGTTATATCTCGGTAGACTCATCTACAAAAAAACTTTTAGGGTGCAGGTGATGGAGCATTCCTTAGCTATGGTGGGTCCTGAGACTGGAGGCCCAAGAGTAGAGGTTATATCTTAATAGACTCATATGAAAACTTTTAGACCCTAGGAGCATCACATAGCTATGTTGGGTCATCGGAATGGAGGTCCAAGAGTAGAGGTTATATTTCGGTAGACTCATCTGAAAACTTTTAGGGTCTAGGTGAAGGAGCATCACACAGCTACGGTGGGCCCTTAGACTGGAGGAACAAGAGTAGATGTTATATCTCGGTAAACTAATCTAAAAAAAAAACTTGTAGGGTCTAGATGATGGAGCATCCCTCAGCCATGGTGGGTCCTGAGACTGGATGAACAAGAGTAGAGGTTATATTTCGGTAGACTCATCTGAACACTTTTAGGGTCTAGGTGAAGGAGCATCACACAGCTACGGTGGGTCCTTAGACTGGAGGAACAAGAGTAGATGTTATATCTCGGTAAACTAATCTAAAAAAAAAACTTTAGGGTGTAGGTGATGGAACATCCCTCAGCCATGGTAGGTCTCGAGACTGGAGGCACAAGAGTAGAGGTTATATTTAGACTGATGTGAAAACCTTTATGATCTAAGTGAAGGAGCATCACACAGCTATGGTGGGTCCAGTACCTAGACTATTAGTACTTCTGAGAAGTAACCAGCCGAGTACAAGAATTGTTTCAAGAGGTTTGTCTTGACTTTTACAAATTTTGGATTGAACCCTGGGTACCCCATGTTGTGGTAAAGCAACTTTCTGGTAGTGGAAAGTACATAAGACCAGGTGAAGTATCTCAGACCACAGTGCACCAGTCAATGCCAACCAATATGAAAGTTCTGCAACTTCTAGGTCAACCAGGCCTTGGCATACCCGCTGGGACTTGTAGTTCTCCTCCAGTATTTGCAAATTCCCTTTATTGAGCGACTTGAGAGGTAATGGATTAGATTCACCTGTGTGGACTATGCAGAACATGGCGGGGGTATGAGGTCAATGTTACGAGGGGAGAGGAATCCATGTGATGTCGCACATCTGTTCTGGGATGATGAAAGCATTCAGAGCATTTTATATCTCCTTCCTGCCTTTCACTAGTCACGCTATGTACAGAATGATGGCACAGAAACAGACACATACCCCCTGTGCAGAGCCCGAGGAAGCAAGATGGGGAACAGAAGATGATGAACTCACGAGATCGGTATGTTTCTTATATAACACTATGGAGGGGCAGGGGGTAAATCCAGGAGTGGAGGTCCAATAATAAAAGGCCCCTCGAGTGCTGGTTCATTACATCACCACAACCTCCAACATATGGCAGGAGGTACATCCGAAATACCTCACAGCAATAATACAGTTCTACTATACGCAGGGCACTACAACTCTCAGCATGACCTGACTACTGGACATGACCACAATAGAGTTCTGTTATACTCTATACATAGAACACCACAACCCCCAACATAACCATAATACAATTCTATTATACTCTATACATAGAATACATAGAGAACACCACAACCCCCAACATAACCATAATACAATTCTATTATACTCTATACATAGAACACTACAACCCCCAACATGACCATAATACAGTTGTATTATATGCTATACATACAGCACTACAACCCCCAACATGACCATAATACAATTGTATTATACTCTATACATAGAATACTACAACCCCCAACATGACCATAATACAATTGTGTTATACTCTATACATATAACACTACAACCCCCAACATGACCATAATACAATTTAGATATACTTAATACAAAGAGCACTACAACCTCCAACATGACCATAATAGTTATACTATACTCTGTAAAGAGAGTACTACAACCCCCAACATGACCAAAATACAATTCTATTATACTCTATACATAGAGCACTAACACCTACAACATGACCATAATACAGTGGTATTATATTATATGCTATACATAGAACACTACAACCCCCAACATGACCATAATACAATTCTATTAAACTCTATACCTAGAGCACTACAACCTCCAACATGACCATAATACAATTTAGTTATACTTTATACAAAGAGCACTACAACCCCCAACATGACCATAATACAATTCTACTATACTCTGTAGATAGAGCACTACAACCCCCAACATGACCAAAATACAGTTCTTCTATACTCTGTAGATACAGCACTACAACCCCCAACATGACCATAATACAATTCTACTATACTGTGTACATAGAGCACTACAACCCCCAACATGATCAAATACAGTTGTATTACACTCTATACATAAAACACTACAACCCCCATCATGACCGACCACTGAACAGAATACAATTCTATTATATTGTATACATAGAGTACGACAACCCCCAACATGACCATAATAGAATTCTATCATTCTGTGTTGATTGTGCACTACAACCCCCAATATAACCATAATACAATTTTATCATACTCTATACAAAGAGCACTACAACCCCCAACATGACCGACCACTGCACATAATACAATTCTATTATACTGTATACATATCGCACTACAACCCCCAACATGACCGACCACTGCATATAATACAATTCTATTATACTGCACACTACAACTTGGCCCAGACAGTGAACACTTGAGCGCCATCATCTGTTCTCCAGTCCTGTGATCCCCACAGCTGGGCAGTGAGTGAAGCATTGCTGCGCTGCAGATGTAGCAGAGTGGTGTTTGTCAGTCTACGGCTTCGTATGACCCAGACAGGGAGGCCGTCGGCACCGCTCCACGATTGTGTGTTATGTGAGGTCCAGCAGGCTCTTATGCAGGGCTGTCAAACTGCGGCCCTCCAGCTGTTGGGAAACTACAACTCCCATCATGCATTTATATAATCTACAACAGTGGGCATGATGGGAGTTGTAGTTTCCCAACAGCTGGAGGGCTGCAGTTTGACAGCCCTGCTCTTATGTAACAGATAATATTTCTGTGATGGGAGATGCCTCAGCTGCTTCCCGGGTCTCCAGCACAGCGTCCACATTAATGGGGAGTAACATCTGGCGCACATCATACCTGCTGCTGCTCACACGGGTCTCTCCACCTTCCACAGTCCTGGCACCTCCAGACTCTCTCCAGTCCACGGGGTTTATAGTCCTCGCCCACTTTCGGCCCCTCTGTTTTCTCCTCCCTTTATTTTGGGAGATCCAGCCTTTCCGTCTGAGATAATTGGGAACAGAATCCGGGAACTGATGTGGTCATCTCTGTGGTTATTATATCCCATTACTAACAGGATTAGAAAAACATGACTGGTTTCTTCCAAAAACAGCGCCACACCTATTCACAGGTTGTGGATGGTATTGCAGCTCAGTCCTATTCACTTCAATGGAACTCAGCTACAAAACCAGCTACAACCTGGTGTAGTAGCCATGTTTTTTTTTTTTTTTTTTATTCTGTACACCTCCTTTAAGTAGTGTAGACCCACCAATAACAAGCTGGGGGGTGCCAGTGTTGCCACAGGAAAATAAGGCATTACACAGGCACAAGTGATTGCCTCTCCGGACTCAATCAGAGCACCTCTTTTTAATAGATGGATCAAAATTGTTGGCACATCCAAGAAAAAATTAGCTAGGTTACAAAAATCGGTCCTTAGCACCAAAAGGGTGCAGCCCCTCCAAGTCTATAGATAAGGGGATATTAGGGAATCCCATGAAGGGAGAACGGTTTTACTTTTTTTTTTTTTACACTTAGTAATGTATTAGCATATTCATATATGCTAATATATTATAATCTGTGTCAGTCTGACACAGGCAGTGATCTGGACAGCACACAGTCTGCCCTGGTCACTGGCTTAGTAAAACAGACAGCCCTGGGGCTACTCTAGGTCCCCAGGCTGACTGTGCAGCCGTTCCCCCGGGCTCTGTCGGGTCACCGGTTTTCCCATCACTCACAGAGCAGGGAACCCTTTGATTGCGCTGTGGTGACGATCCGCCGCAATCAAAGGGTTAAAGCACCGGGGAGCGGAGGTTTCCTCCACACCCCGATGCTCGCAGGAGATGCTTTGGGGTCAGGGCTGTGTAGTACAGCCCCGATCTCAGCGCAGCTGCGGCGCCCGGAGCCGCAAACTCTGATGGTCTGCAGCGACGTCTAAAGATGTCACTGCGGCCGAACGACCTGCACCAGCCGACATCTAAAGTCGGCGAGCAGTCATTAAGGAGTTAAAGGGGTTTTCTTACTACGCAGTTTCACAGAGCCACAACCAGCTTTAGACTCAAAGATAAAGAAACAGTTCCCCCTCCCTGAAATGACTCTACTGTGCTTACCTCTATTCACTTGCAAACTACAAGCTGTAAAGAGTGAATGCAGCCAGATCTTTCTCTGCTCAGGTCACTCCCGCTACAAGCGAGTGTTCCCGAGCTGAGCCTGGCTTCCAAGAACACTCACTGAGTGATGACAAAAAGTTCAGAGGCCATGTGATCAATGAACGTCAGGTGGATTGCAGGGTAAGGGGGGGAAGACAAGGCTCTTTGCCTGGTTTTTCACAATGGGACAGGTAAATCATTTTTAGTAAGTATGAATTACAAAGTTTAATATAATACAGTTTTGAGCCCAATAACAAATAAAAAGATGGTCCCGGAAAACCCCTTTAAAGGGGTTTTACCAAGAAGCGAGTTACTTACCTATCAGGCTGATACTCCCCTCTTGAGGCTTGAAAAAGGGGCGTTGCATTTCTGTGTTCAAAAAAACAAGTACCTCTTCTGTGATGTCATCACTCCACCTCCCATGCACGTTCCTGATACTCAGCCTCTGTAGTTGAGCAAACATTGTTTTTCTAATCCACAGAGGAGAACTGTATTGTGCACAAGCTATAGGCGTTTTATTTCTCCCTCTTATTTGCTCAGGAGAGAAGATAAGCTCAGCAGGCAGCCTTCTTTCATTCCGGCTGCAGGAGGAGAGGGAGTGGGGTGAGCAGAGAGCAGGGAGCATCTGCATGTTTACTAAGATAATTACATTACAACCAGTGGATTCTCTATACAAAAGACAATGGATCTTTCTCCCCAGTCCTTTTAAAACTCATTCATGTTCCCTGCCATCAGATAAGAAGTGCAAACAACGCAAGTGCAGCCAGATCAGCTCCTGGTCGTATCTAATGTAAATTGTCAGGAAACCAAGGGCATGTAAGGAAGGCTGTAGCTCTCACAGGCTTCACTTTTTTTAATGACATATATTTAGAAAAGTGATTAAATACCCAATTTGGAGGATCCCACGTCAACATTACATCGCGGCAAAACCCCTTTAAGTAAACAAAGTCCATTGCTAGAAATAAGACTCTGCAGGAGGTGACTCACCATGGTCAGATGGTCGGAGTGACAGCAGCTTGGAGAGATAAGAGAGCAGGGAGCAGCAGTAAACAGAGAAAGAGATAAAATCTCCTGACCAAAGCAAAATCAACAAAGCAATGTATTTAGTAATAGTCTTTACTTACCCTTCCCTATATGTAGTAAGAATCCCCCATTAACGGGGTGCTCCCACCATTGAGTACAGCTGAATATACCACTAATCTGCGTTTGGAACTCCTATAAGACAGAATGGAGATACGTGGGCAAGCAGCTCTCCACTCTGAGCTGACACTTCTGGGGGTGCTTTCCCAAGATAGATGCGGGTCCAGATGTAGGACCCGTACCAAACAGACTGGGAGTAATGCCCCTTTAAAAAAAAAAAAAATGTAGAGAGAAAAATCAAAAAGTTATGGCTCTTGATAGGTAGGGAGGATGAAAACCAAAAATCTGAACATTTTTGTAACCTGAAAGGGTTGAACTCATGCAATTTGGCAATATCAAGTCAACTTAGGGTCTTCAAAAATCACAAACACAACAGTTGGTGTTTTTCAAGCATTTATTCAACAGTGCTAAAATACACACGGCTCTGTCAGACGCCTCGTGTCCCACATTCCTGTAAGCCCCAGCAAGTAAGTCCACCATGAGGGGCCAAAAACGAAGAAGATGATCAAGCGACACAACACTCCAAAAAGATCTCTGGTCTACTCACTGCAAACCACCAAGGAACACTACTGAAGGAAAGTTCAGCTCGCCTCGCAGAACTTCTCCTCCTCTCCCAAACCCCTCACCCACCAAAAAAAAAGAAAAAAAAAGATCTCCCCTTGTGTCTACAGAATGATGGTCCAAGAGACTTCAACACTTTGGGTGGTCATAGATGTAAAGCTAATCCTGCTGATTAGACCAAGTTGGAAAAACTAGGCAGTGATCCCTACATCAATGGTTAATACGTATGGGACCTGCCTCCTGGTAGAGCCCACATCTATAAGGTGTCCCACCAACTTGAGATCCGTTGATGCCCCTATCTAAGCTTGGGCCACCACTGATTGTGCACATCTAAAGGAACCACTGAACTCTATGGCATCTCCATAGAAATTTTTTGTTGGGAGGTTCTACGTTATGAACATTTGTGACCAGGTAGCCGTCATGCCCTCTTGTACCCAAACAAGCTCCTCGGAGCCTTCTTGGGTAATCAGATGGACCAAGGAGATTTACGTGGTGGTCACCTCTGAGTACTACGTGCAGGTGCCTCCATGAACTAACCATGACTTGATAGGACATCTCATAAATGCCCCATCAATAGGATCCCTGTAAATATTATTGGTCACTATTCGTTACAGGGACCAAAGAACCTTTATTGAAGTTGGGTCAAAGTTTCTGAACTAAGACTTTCGGGAGCCCGTTCCAGAGATACATGCGGGACCCAGAGGGGAGACCAGCACCTATTGCATGTTGATGGCAAATCCTATCAACGTGTATGGTGGGAATACCCGTTTAAGGCAACCCCTACCAGATTAAATCTAAATTATGGGGTTCTGGCAGCAAACAGATGAATTTTTTTGGGGGGAAGACATAGCCAGAGCAACTCATGGCCACCACCGATTGTGCACATCTAAAGGAACCACTGACCTATATGGTATCTCCATAGAAAATTTTTGTTGTAGGTTCTAAGTTATGAACATTTGTGACCAGGTAGCCCGCATGCCCTCTTGTATCCAAACAAGCTCCTCAGAGCCTTCTTGGGTAATCAGATGGACCAAGAATATTTATGTGGTGGTCACCTCTGAGTGCTACGTGCAGGTGCCTCCATGAACTCCCCATGACTTGAGAGGACATCTCATAAATGCCCCAACAATAGGATCCCTGTAAATATTATTGGTCACTATTCGTTACAGGGACCAAAGAACCATTATCGAAGTTGGGTATACCAAACAATTTTCTACCTGAGCTTGGGCCACCACCAAATGTGCACATCTAAAGGAACCATTGAACTCTATGGCATCTCCATAGAAAATTTTTGTTGGAGGATCTACGTTTATGAACATTTGTGACCAGGTAGCCCACATGCCCTCTTGTATCTAAACAAGCTCCTCGGAGCCTTCTTGGGTAATCAGATGGACCAATGAGATTTACGTGGTGGTCACCTCCGAGTGCTACGTGCAGGTGCCTCCATGAACTCCCCTTTACTTCATAGGACATCTTATAAATGCCCCAACAATAGGATCCCTGTAAATATTATTGGTTATTCCAATAGAAGTAGGACCAAAGAACCATTACAATTTTTGGGTAAAAAAAAAATTTTCTACCTGAGGCTTGGCCACCCCCAATTGCACATCAAAAGGAAACCATTGACCCTTGGCATCCCCAAAAGAAAATTTTTTTTGGAGGATCTACTTTTTATGAACATTTGTGACCGGGTAGCCCACATGCCCTTTCTTGTATCAAAACAAGCCCCTCAAAAGCCTTCTTGGGAAATCAGAGGGACCAAATGAGATTTACGTGTGTCACCCCCCGAGTGCTACGGCGGTGCCTCATAAACTCCCCTTTATTTATGGACATTTTATAAAGCCCCAACAATGGATCCCGAAAAATATTAGGGGTTTTTCCCAATAGAAGTAATCGAATATAAGTTTCCGAATGAAGACTTTCTGGCGCCTGTTTCAGAGATAGACGTAGGACCCAGCTAATCCTGCTGATTAGACCAAGTTGGAAAAACTAGGCAGTGATCTCTACATCAATGGTTAATACGTATGGGAGCTGCCTCCTGGTAGAACCCACATCTATAAGGTATCCCACCAACGTGAGATCTGTTGATGCCCCTACCTAAGCTTGGGCTACCACCGATTGTGCACATCTAAAGGAACCACTGAACTCTATGGCATCTCCATAGAAAATTTTTGTTGGAGGTTCTACGTTATGAACATTTGTGACCAGTTAGCCCACATGCCCTCTTGTACCAAAACAAGCTCCTCGGAGCCTTCTTGGGTAATCAGATGGACCAAGAATATTTATGTGGTGGTCACCTCTGAGTACTACGTGCAGGTGCCTCCATGAACTAACCATGACTTGATAGGACATCCCATAAATGCCCCAACAATACGATCCCTGTAAATATTATTGGTCACTATTCGTTACAGTGACCAAAGAACCATTATTGAAGTTGGGTAAACCAAACAATTTTCTACCTGAGCTTGGGCCACCACCGATTGTGCACATCTTAAGGAATCACTGAACTGAACCAATTTTCTACCGAGTACTCATTCCAATAGTAGAAATCGAATGTAAGTTTCTGAACTAAGACTTTCGAGAGCCCGTTCCAGAGATAGATGCGGGACCCAGAGATGGGACCAGCACCTATCGCATGTTGATGGCAAATCCTATCAATGTGTATGGTGGGAATACCCCTTTAAGGTGACTCCTATCAGATTATATCTAAATGCTGGGGTTCTGGCAGAAAACAGATGATTTTTTGGGGGGAAGCTATGGTCAACCTGCATTTCCACAGCCGTAAAATTGTAGTATTACAAGGCAGCCACCTAGAGCAACCCTTGTTCTGGATCATGGGGGGTGCAGGCTTTGGATTTTCCTTGCCGACATTTGTATCCTCCAACAGGACATATAGACAGGTTGTCTCCGTTATGTAAAATCGCTCCTAGTTATAAGAGTCCCTTTACAATAAGCTGCTCCCAAAACTTCCCTCCACCTGGACCTACTGGGGAAACCTGCTAGAGTTCACCTTCCCTGCAGCACCACCACTAGAAATATAGGATGGCCTGGTGCTTACTATAATGAATGGGTGGTCTGTGTAATAAAGAACACGATGGGTTCTCCAGATAAAAGAGACAGGCCTGGCCAAAACAAGGAGGATCCCCATTGGGACCACCCGTTGTTACCTCACAATTCCCTAATAGGGTTTAGAACAATAGGTTTTTCAAAACTGGATATCACCTTTAAAGGGGTGTTTCCACCATGGACTTTGATTGCATTTAGGGATCTGCACCTGTTTTGGGAACAAGCCCCCGAAAGTGTTGGCTGAGAATGTAGAGCTGGTCACGCTTGCACACAACTCTCCATTCTGTTCTACGGGTGTTCTCAATGCAGCCAAACACTAATAAGAACTCCAATAGAACAGAATGGAGTGTCGCGGGAAGCATGACCAGCTCTCCATTCTGAGGCAACACTTTTGGGGGAGCATTCTGGAGACAGAAGCAGATCCCAGAGGTAAGACCTGCACCTATCAGACTTTGAATGGCATATTCTATACACCATCAGTCTATGGTGGGAACAGTCCCTTCAGGGCTTTTCTTGGTAACCATGTCCAAGAAAGCCATCTTTTGTACAGTAAGTACAACTTTCAATTGTAAAACATCACTTCCCTGGTCTTCTAATATAACAGCTGCTCATGCCCTTGAGCTTGGAGGGGTTTGACCATATACAAACACTATTCGCCAAAAACCCCCAAAAAGTAGGGATATTTGGCTTTTGGTTGAAATTTCAGGATGAACATAAAATGTCTTGAACATTTTTTAATGCACTAAATGCTCCATCTCTTCCCTCTAGCCGCACTCGTCCAACTGTTCAGTGTTTCAGGACTTTTTGCACAACTTGCTGATTTCTAACAATGAGCTTAATGGCCAAATTCCCAATAGGTGTTTGATCACTGAATCGCCCAATACATTAGGGGATCAATTTGAATTGGGATTTATATAGTCCTCCTCATCCTGTTCACATTGTGACATCATGAGACCAGGACAATACCTTACAATCTATCAGCATTACTTTGCCATTGACAGGCTCCGAACAGGATGCTCTAAGACGGAAGTGGCCACTGAGCTTAGAGTGTCACAGAGTGTCATCAGCAGGTTGTATCAGAGATACAGAGGGACTGGAGGAGTCACAGAAAGGCAAAGAGGTGGACTTTCTTTGGCTCCATCACAGACTGATGAGCGCTCATTGTAACCAATGCTCTGCAGAACGAGATGATGAATCCCGCACAACTCCAGGCACGTTTATGGGAGGTGAGAGGCACCAAGTGTCACATCAGACCATTCGTAACTGTTTACATCAGCGCGGTCTGTGTACTGGACGACTGGCAAGGCTATCTGACCAGTACCTGACCTGGCTGATGCATAGCGATTTCCTTGACGTCTCCAGCATTGTCGGCCGCCATCATTTCTGCTCAGAGTTAATCAACTTTCATCACTGAGCAGCACTGAGGAGCACTGGTCCTTTGTCCAGCGCAGATGCTCCCTGGACCACACGATGATGCCTGTGCCTTATGGTGCGGTCAGGTTGTGTAGCACACAAACCACGCTGATGTAAACACTTGTGAATGGTCGGATGTGACACTTGGTGCCTCTCACCTCCCTTAAACGTGCCTGGAGTTGTGTGGGATTCATCATCCCATTCCACAAGACATTGGTTACAATGAAGCGCTCATCAGTCTGTGATGGAGCCAAAGAAAGTCCACCTCTTTGCCTTTCTGTGACTCTCCCAGTTTCTCTGTATCTCTGATACAACCTGCTGAAGACACTCTAAGCTCATTGGCCACTTCTGTCTGAGAGCATCCTGCTTGAAGTCTCACAATGGCAAGGTCCTGTTGAATAATTGTACGGTAAGGTCTTAGTCTCATGATGTCACAATGTGAACAACAGGATGAGGAGGACGGTTTAAATCCCAATGCAAATTCATCTCCTAAATTTTTTTTTATGCGATTAAGGGATGAAACACCTGTTGTGAATTTGGCCATTAAGCTCCTTGTTAGAGATCAGCAAGTTGTGCAAAAAGTACAGAAACACTGAACAGCTGGACAAGTGCATCTAAAGGGAAGAGATGGGCTCATTTAGTCCATTTGAAAACATTTTCAAGAAATTTTATGTTTATCCTGAAATTCAACCAAAATCCAAATATCCCGAACTTTTTGTGTGTATAAAATTACTGCCATATAACAATGCGCGACATACCATATCTGAGTGTCAGTAAGGTATCAGGAGTACTGAACCTCTAAGAAGGCGGCCGTCCAGCTCATACGTCAGCCACTCCGTTTAACACCCGATGACTAAGAAGTCTCTGCTCTTCTTTTTCTAGTGGAAACAAGATGTAATCTGAGTAATACTTTCCATGTGCAACACTTGGCGGGTTTTAAAGTTGAAGGGCGAAGCAATAGCTTATAGGGCAAGCTACATGTTGTCAGATACCAGTTGCTAGAGATACTCTGCCTAGCAACATATTATGCTAGGTAACACTTCCCTGATTGTCTACCATAAGGTTATGTTCACACAGCTTAAACTGGGATGTATTTCGCCCCGTACTGCACTCAATACGGGGCGAGATATGTCCCAGTCATTACGGTAATAGAGAACTATGGATTACGTCTCCTCTCCCTGCTCGGCGTATTGCGATAAGTGACATGTCAATTACTAGCGGCGAATACGCGCCGCAAGCAATGAATGTCTATGGGGCCGGGGGGCTGACAGCGCGAACTCCCGGCGTACTTACGCCTCGCAATTATGCCGTGTGAACATAGCCCTTATTAGTCAGAACCACTTTAATCAGCCGAATCTCCCCTCTTCTAGATGCACGGGAGCAAAATTTAAAAAAAAATCCCCCTCCCACCTAATGGAAATTCTAGGCTATTGGAAAAATAAGTGTAACCCCAGCAGGGGTGTAGTAATAAGGCACTCTACAAAGTTACAGGATCACTGGGGGTCCAATGTACTAATATAGGAACTTCTTAGATAACTTGGACTAGCCCTGAGAGGCGTAGAGTAAATTTATCTGCCTAATAGATTGTCCTAGGGCAGGGGTGTCGAACTGCGGCCCTCCAGCTGTTGGGCAACTACAACTCCCATCATGCATTTATATAATCTATAACAGTGGGCATGATGGGAGTTGTAGTTGCCCAACAGCTGGAGGGCCGCAGTTTGACACCCGTGTCTAGGGAAAAGTAGGAAATTAGGTACAAGGCCCTCAGCACCACTTCTAGCTATGGGTTGTGTGTGGTTGTCCCTTAGCTCCAAGGGACTATCTGCAATTGGGGCCCATGGACATGGCCTATGGAGACGACGAGTCGTGGGTATTGGGGGGGGGGGGGGAGGTAGTAAAAAGTAGCTTGGGGGGGGCAATTATTCCTTGTTGTGGAAAGTCCTTTGTTGCATAGGGAGTCTTATAGGCCACAAATGCCCCTGGGGTGAAAAAAAGGGTTTGTATGCAAGTTATTCTCCAGAAGGAATAAAGCTGACTCTTTAGCGCCACCTAAGAGAAGTAGCTTCTGAAAGTCAAGGCCAATCCATTAAAGGGCGTGTCTCACTACAAGGATTGCTGCTTTTCATGTCAAAGATCTTGCAAAAACAAGTCACTTTGCAATATGTGTCCGTTAACAGTGTCCTACCTATTCCTAGATATCCCCTCTTGTATGGGCTGCATCAGCTCCTCTGGTCGCTATAGCTACAGACCTGTTCGATCTCTCATGATAGGCTGCCAGCGATGGTTCGCTATAGCTACAGACCTGTTCATCTCTCCTGTATAGGCTGCCAGCACTGGTTGCTATAGCTACAGACCTGTTCATTCTCCTAATAGGGTGCCAGCACTGGTTGTTATAGCTAAGACCTGTTTCGATCTCTCTGATAGGCTGCCAGCAACTGGTTGCTATAGCTACAGACCTGTTCGTTTCCTGATAGGCTCTGCACTGGTTGCTATAGTCGACCTTGTGATCTTCCTGAAGGCTGCAGCGTGGTCGCTATAGCTTCAGACCTGTGTGATCACTCCTGATAGGCTGCCAGCGCTGGTCACTATAGCTACAGACCTGTTCAATCTCTCCTGATAGGCTGCCAGCACTGGTTGCTATAGCTACAGACCTGGCTTCTACTGCAGCCTAGTGGAAGCCAGTAAATACGTCCCTGAATTCAAAGTGAAGCCAAGAAAACAGGACTGAGGTGAGATGAATCAATGTAGTGAGACAACCCTTTTAATGAACCAGTCTAGATTTCCAGGGAAGCTACTTCTAATGGCACCAGAGACACAGCTCCATTGCCTCTCTAGGACAGTTAATCTCCAGAACGAGGAAAACTCTCCTTATAATGAAATTATTCATTGGGGCCACAGTGGGTAAAAAAAAAAAAAAAGAGGAGCTAAAAGTGACTACAGGTTCCTCCAGAGACCCGAGCGGATCCGCTCCTCTTGAGGTTCTCATCCTGACACGTGTGTATGGCTTGTGCTCCATCCATTTTGCATGTAATGCGAACCTATCCTGCGTGTTGGGACGAGAACCAGCAAGTCAAGAGGAGCGGGTCCTGGGGGGCTCCAGTGTGGCAGCCGCCTTGTAGATAAGTAGAACTTTTTCCCCCCGTTTCTTGTTACCCATCTTGGTCCCGGAGATGGTTTATGATGCCTCTCTGTGAGGAGGATGCGATAGAGGGAGAGGAGCTGAGCTCTGTGATATATAGGGTTATATGATAAGAGGAGAGAAGCTGAGCTCTGTGATATATAGGGTTATATGATAGAGGAGAGGAGCTGAGCTCTGTGATATATAGTGTTTTATGATAGCGGAGTGAGGCTGAACTCTGTGATATCTAGGGTTATATGATACGGAGAGGAGCTGAGATCTGTGATATATAGGGTTCTATGATAGAGGAGAGAAGCTGAGCTCTGTGATATATAGGGTTATATGATAAAGGTTGAGGAGCTGAGCTCTGTGATATATAGGGTTATATGATAGAGGAGAGGAGCTGAGCTCTGTGATATATAGGGTTATATGATAGAGGAGAGAAGCTGACCTATGTGATATATAGGGTTATATGATAGAGGAGAGGAGCTGACTCTGTGATATATAGGGTTATATGATAGAGGAAGAGAAGCTGAGCTCTGTGATATATAGGGTTATATGATAGAGGAGACTAGATCTGATATATAACGTATATATAAGAGAGCTGAGCTCTGTGATATATAGGGTTAACCCTATACAGCGAGAGCTGGCTCTTGATATATACGTATATATCAGAGAGCAGGCTCTATTATATATAACCCTATATATACAGAGCTCAGCTCTCTCCTATATATATAACCCTATATATCACAGAGCTCAGATTCTCTCCCATCATATCACCATATATATCACAGAGCTCAGATTCTCTCCTCTATTATATAACCCTATATATCACAGAGCTCAGCTTCTCTCCTTTATCATATAACCCTATATATCACAGAGCTCCTCTCCTCTATCATATAACCCTATATATCACAGAGCTCAACTCCTCTCCTCTATCATATAACCTTATATATCCCAGAGCTCAATTCCTCTATCATATAACCCTATATATCACAGAGCTCCTCTCCTCTATCATATAACCCTATATATCACAGAGCTCAGCTCCTCTCCCTCTATCATATAACCCTATATATCACAGAGTCCTCCTTATGCTATAACCCTTATATCACAAGCTCCTCTCTACTATCATAATAACCCTATATATCACAGAGCTCAGCTTCTCTCCTCTATCATATAACCCTATATATCACAGAGCTCAGCTCTCTCCTCTATCATATAACCCTATATATCACAGAGCTCCTCTCCTCTATCATATATCCCTGTATATCACAGAGCTCAGCTTCTCTCCCTCTATCCCATCCTGCTTTCAGATAGGGCAGCATAAACTACCAGAGAGGTTCACTTTAAATGTAGATCTCACCACCCCCTCTATAACCGAAATGCTGAGACTGAATTAAATCCAGATACACTCTGTATAAATGCAGATTATTCAGCCTTTTCTAATTAACATGAGCTTTGCCCTTTATACACTGGTGTCAAACTGCGGCCCTCCAGCTGTTGGGAAACTACAACTCCCATCATGCCCACTGTTATAGATTATATAAATGCATGATGGGAGTTGTAGTTTCCCAACAGCTGGAGGGCCGCAGTTTGACACCAGTGCTTTAGAAGGAGAACGAACAAAAAAAAAAAAAAAAAAAGTACCAATGACATGAAGTCCACCCAAAATTTGATTTTAATCTAAGATTGTTAGCGTTTAAAGTAATACTTGCAGAACACGGCAATGGTGGATAAAACCCGATCGTTTCTCCGACGTTGGCATTTGCCTGGTGCAAACCCAAATGCTGCCAAGGTGACGGGAAAAGCGACGCCATATTGATAGATGCAAAGAGCGGGGCTGATGCAAGAGCCGCTTCTAAAATAAGTTACATCTTCGATGGGAAAAGTAAAAATCATTGAGACATGGCCGCCTGAGCTAGGCAGGAGGTGGACGTGTAAAGAAGATATGCAGGAAAGGTCGGCGGCGCCAGCCCAAGCTGTAGAACTGGCAACAGGCAGTCCTGTAGGCAAAGCAAGGAGCAAGAAAACATCTCATCAATCCACCTCCACTCCTAACGGGCTGGGCTTTGGTGGAGGCCAAGGGAAGCTCTTAAGCGCTTCACCCCTATATACTACCCTTGAAGAATGGACACACTCAAGACGTCTCCTTCAAGCGGCCCTACACAAGCAACATCATAGGGTGGGGCGTGCATAAGATCGGCTCCCTATAGAAGTGTTTGCTTGCTGGCCCCGTGGTCGGTGCTCGGAGGCTAGGTCCGGGGCAGGCGGCACATCTCGCACTGGTCTGTCCCGGCTTGGTTCATGAAGGTGCAGTGTTGACAGGACCACATTGACGTTGATGAAGCAGCGTGCGTGGATCCTCCGATGGCCCCGTAATCCTGGAGCTCCGACGGTTGTACCCCAACTGTGCCTAAGAAAGGAGATACGACATTTTATTCATGAAAGACTATAGACCCCCCCCCCCCCAAATGCACGGACAGAAGAGGTCACCTGCCTAAAATACAGGAGGCAAATGTATTCCCCGATTACTTTGGGTAAAATTGTATGTAAATGAGCTCTTCTTCTCTAGCATCACCTATAAAAAGCTGCCAATCCCAGATGACCAGTGGTGTCAAACCCTTTTTTCCAAGGGCTACATTAGCATCATGGTTGCCCTCAACATGGTTGCCATGTGGTCAGTAAAAGGTCAAGATGTCCTTCAACCCCTTAAAGGGAATGTGTCATCAAAAAGTAATTATGGTTTAACTCACTTTTTAACTCACTATTTCTTTTTTATTTTTCATATCACTTTCAGTATTTTTAATAATTCCCGCAGTTCTCACTTTGGCCACTAGGCCTTGTTTGCACAGCTTTAACAGCACAGGAAGGGAAGATCTCTCCTTAAGGAGAGCACCGAACGAACGGAGAGATCTTCCCTTCCTGAGCTACCCGATGCCTCCCACAGAGCCAGCCAGTATCTTCTCTACTCTGCACTGATGAGGGACAAAAAATCCCGAAACAGCGTTGTCTGCAGATGAGAGATACTGGCTTGGCTAAAAAATCCTTTTTGCTTTCTCAAGACTCGGTGGGTCAAAAGCAAATTGAGGATTTGTTACAACCAACAGAAGGCGCTGTGGGCTTCTCAGCCCCTTTCCCATAATGCTTTGTGATATGCAGCTTTAACAGCAGTCAGAGAGATACTTTACAGCAGCTTCATGCACATAGGAACCATAAAACTGTTTCTGTCCCATAGACTTCAATAGGACAGTTTTCTAGTCATGCTCTGTGACCTGGAAAGAAGTCACTCTGCAGGGAGGAGGGGGGTGAGAGCTGTGACATCTCCTATTGTGACTGGTGGATCCTGTGTTATCTAGTCACACTGGTGTCTCTTTTCAGTTTGACCCTCTTTGTGCTGATAATGAGCAGACAACTGAGAATCTTTCTCTCCAGAACAGGAAGTGTCAGACAATTATTAGGCCCAGTGGCCAAAGTGAAAACTGCAGGACTTCAGAATTATTAAAAAATACCGAAACTGATATGGAAGATTAAAAATAAATATAACCAAAAATTCTTAAAAAAATGTGGCGGCGGCCGGTGCGGGTCGTTCGCCTGGAGCGACGTCTTTTGGCGGCGGCCGGTGCGGGTCGTTCGCCTGGAGCCACGTCTTTTGGCGGCGGCCGGTGCGGGTCGTTCGCCTGGAGCCACGTCTTTTGGCGGCGGCCGGTGCGGGTCGTTCGCCTGGAGCCACCTCTTTTGGCGGCGGCCGGTGCGGGTCGGTCGCCTGGAGCCACGTCTTTTGGCGGCGGCCGGTGCGGGTCGTTCGCCTGGAGCCACGTCTTTTGGCGGCGGCCGTGCGGGTCGTTCGCCTGGAGCCACGTCTTTTGGCGGCGGCCGGTGCGGGTCGTTCGCCTGGAGCCACGTCTTTTGGCGGGGGCCGGTGCGGGTCGTTCGCCTGGAGCCACGTCTTTTGGCGGCGGCCGGTGCGGGTCGTTCGCCTGGAGCCACGTCTTTTGGCGGCGGCCGGTGCGGGTCGTTCGCCTGGAGCCACGTCTTTTGGCGGCGGCCGGTGCGGGTCGTTTCGCCTGGAGCCACGTCTTTTGGCGGCGGCCGGTGCGGGTCGTTCGCCTGGAGCCACGTCTTTTGGCGGCGGCCGGTGCGGGTCGTTCGCCTGGAGCCACGTCTTTGGCGGCGGCCGGTGCGGGTCGTTCGCCTGGAGCCACGTCTTTTGGCGGCGGCCGGTGCGGGTCGTTCGCCTGGAGCCACGTCTTTTGGGGGCGGCCGGTGCGGGTCGTTCGCCTGGAGCCACGTCTTTTGGCGGCGGCCGGTGCGGGTCGTTCGCCTGGAGCCACGTCTTTTGGCGGCGGCCGGGGCGGGTCGTTCGCCTGGAGCCACGTCTTTTGGCGGCGGCCGGTGCGGGTCGTTCGCCTGGAGCCACGTCTTTTGGCGGCGGGCCGGGGCGGGTCGTTCGCCTGGAGCCACGTCTTTTGGCGGCGGCCGGTGCGGGTCGTTCGCCTGGAGCCACGTCTTTTGGCGGCGGCCGGTGCGGGTCGTTCGCCTGGAGCCACGTCTTTTTGGCGGCGGCCGTGCGGGTCGTTCGCCTGGAGCCACGTCTTTTGGCGGCGGCCGGTGCGGGTCGTTCGCCTGGAGCCACGTCTTTTGGCGGCGGCCGGGGCGGGTCGTTCGCCTGGAGCCACGTCTTTTGGCGGCGGCCGGTGCGGGTCGTTCGCCTGGAGCCACGTATAAAGGCGGCGGACGGTGCGGGTCGATCGCGGGGAGCCACGGGTGTTGGCGGCGGGCGGTGCGGGGCGATCGCCTGGAGCCACGTCTTTGGGCGGGGGCCGGTGCGGGGCGTTGGCCGGGAGCTACGTCTTTTGGCGGCGGCCGGTGCGGGTCGTTCGCCTGGAGCGACGTCTTTTGGCGGCGGCCGGTGCGGGTCGTTCGCCTGGAGCCACGTCTTTTGGCGGCGGCCGGTGCGGGTCGTTCGCCTGGAGCCACGTCGTTTGGCGGCGGCCGGTGCGGGTCGTTCGCCTGGAGCCACGTCTTTTGGCGGCGGCCGGTGGGGTCGTTCGCCTGGAGCCACGTCTTTTGGCGGCGGCCGGTGCGGGTCGTTCGCCTGGAGCCACGTCTTTTTGGCGGGGGCCGGTGCGGGTCGTTCGCCTGGAGCCACGTCTTTTGGCGGCGGCCGGTGCGGGTCGTTCGCCTGGAGCCACGTCTTTTGGCGGCGGCCGTGGCGGGTCGTTCGCCTGGAGCCACGTCTTTTGGCGGCGGCCGGTGCGGGTCGTTCGCCTGGAGCCACGTCTTTTGGCGGCGGCCGGTGCGGGTCGTTCGCCTGGAGCCACGTCTTTTGGCGGCGGCCGTGCGGGTCGTTCGCCTGGAGCCACGTCTTTTGGCGGCGGCCGGTGCGGGTCGTTCGCCTGGAGCCACGTCTTTTGGCGGCGGCCGGTGCGGGTCGTTCGCCCTTTGGAGCCACGTCTTTTGGCGGCGGCCGGTGCGGGTCGTTCGCCTGGAGCGACGTTTTTGGCGGCGGCCGGTGCGGGTCGTTCCCTGGAGCGACGTCTTTTGGCGGCGGCCGGTGCGGGTCGTTCGCCTGGAGCGACGTCTTTTGGCGGCGGCCGGTGCGGGTCGTTCGCCTGGAGCGACGTCTTTTGGCGGCGGCCGGTGCGGGTCGTTCGCCTGGAGCGACGTCTTTTGGCGGCGGCTGGTGCGGGTCGTTCGCCTGGAGCGACTCTTTTGGCGGCGGCCGGTGCGGGTCGTTCGCCTGGAGCGACGTCTTTTGGCGTCGGCCGGTGCGGGTCGATGGTCTGCTGCGACGTCGTTTGGCGTCGGCCGGTTCGGGTCGTTCGTCTGCAGCGACGTCTTTTGGCGTCGGCCGGTGCGGGTCGATCGTCTGCAGCGACGTCTTTTGGCGTCGGCCGGTGCAGGTCGTTTTGCCTGGAGCGACGTCTTTTGGCGTCGGCCGGTGCGGATCGTTCGCCTGGAGCGACGTCTTTTGGCGTCGGCCGGTGCGGGTCGTTCGCCTGGAGCGACGGCTGGTGGCGGCGGCCGGTGCGGGTCGTTCGGCTGGAGCGAGGTCTTGTGGCGTAGGGGGGTGCGGGTCATTCGTCTGCAGCGACGTCTTTTGGCGTCGGCTGGTGCGGGTCATTCGTCTGCAGCGATGTCTTTTGGCGTCGGCTGGTGCGGGTCATTCGTCTGCAGCGACGTCTTTTGGCGTCGGCCGGTGCGGGTCGTTCGTCTGCAGCGACGTCTTTTGGCGTCGGCCGGTGCGGGTCGTTCGTCTGCAGCGACGTCTTTTGGCGTCGGCCGGTGCGGGTCGTTCGTCTGGAGCGATGTCTTTTGGCGTTGGGTGGTGCGGGTCGTTCGTCTGGAGCGACGTCTTTTGGCGTCGGCCGGTGCGGGTCGTTCGCCTGGAGCGACGTCTTTTGGCGTCGGCTGGTGCGGGTCGTTCGCCTGGAGCGATGTCTTTTGGCGTCGGCTGGTGCGGGTCGTTCGTCTGGAGCGACGTCTTTTGGCGTCGCTGCAGACTTATGGGTTTGTGGTGCCTGGCGCCGCAACTGCGCTGGGATCGGGGCTGTACTACACACTGTACTGCACAGCCCTGATCCCAGAGCATCTCCTGCAAGCACCAGGGAGCGGAGGAAACCTCCGCAACCCAGTGCTTTAACCTTTTGATTGCGGCGGATCGTCACCGCAGCGCAATCAAAGGGTTTCCCCTGCTCTGTCGGATAATCGGAACACCCGGTGACCCGACAGAGCCCAGGGAACGGCTGCACAGTCAGCCCTGGGACCTAGAGTGGCCCCAGGTCTGTCTGTGTAAGGCTAGGGTCACACGGCTCATTCACGCCGTAATTGCAGGACGGATTTCGCCCGGCTGCCGTGTAGCGTGGGCAGGGCAGGGGGCCGGCAGCTCGCTGGCCCCATAGATAACCATATCCACAGCGCGTCTCCCGCAGGGATAATGTGCATGTCACTTTCTCCCCGCGAGCGGGGAAAAGAGACGGAGTCCATAGTTTTCTATGAGAACTGTGGATTACAGTAATGACTGGGACGGATTTGCGCCGTATTTCGCGCAGTACGGCGTGGAATACAGGACCAAATCCGTCCCGAAATAAGCCGTGTGCTGTCCAGATCACTGCCTATGTCAAAGTGACACAGATTAGAATATAATAGCATATATGAATATGCCCATACATCACTAAGTGTTAATAAAAAAAAGTAAAACAGTTCTCCCTTCATGGGATTTAAAAAAAAAAAAAAAAAAAAAAAAGTAAAATATAAAAAGTGTAAAAAAAAGAATAAAAAATAAATAAAATAAAAATAAATATTTAATAAAAAATAATTGTGCATACATTACACACACACAAAAAAACCTACACACATTAGGTATCCACACGACCGCAATAACCTGTAGAATTAATCTAACAAGTTATTAAATGTGGAATGTGCATGGTGTAAAAAAAAAAAAAAAGGAAAAAAAAATTAAAATAAAAAAAATTCCTGCAATAATTTCTAAGTGAACTTAAAGGGGTTTTGCCACGATGTAATGTTGACATGGGATCCTCCAAAATGGGTATTTAATCACTTTTATAAATATATATGTGATTACAAAAATTGCAGCCTGAGAGAGCTACAGCCTTCCTTACATGCCCTTGGTTACTTCAAAGCTTCTATTAGATACGACCTGACAAGAGCTGCGCAGAGAAAGCTTCTTATCTGATGAGACTGAGCTGCAGAAGCTTTCAAGGCACCGGTTAGAAATATGTTGTGTTTTGTATACAGAATCCACTAGCTGTAGTGTGATTTTCTGAGTAGATCTCTGCTTTATCTGATGACAGAGAACATGAAGAAGCTTTCAAGGCACCGGGTAGAAATATGTTGTCTTTTGTATACAGAATCCACTAGTTGTAGTGTGATTATCTGAGTAGATCCCTGCTTTATCTGATGACAGGGAACATGAAGGAGCTTTCAAGGCACCGGGTAGAAATATGTTGTCTTTTGTATACAGCATCCACTAGTTGTAGTTTGATTATCTGAGTGAACATTTCACACGATCCCTTATGCAGCTCTGTGCTCTGGCAGTCTGTCTGTCTCTCTCTCTCTCTTAGCTCTGTGGCTTGTTTATATTTGCTTCTTAGCAGATAAGGCACGTCCTGGCAAAACCCCTTTAAACTATTCCCCCATAAAGTACAACTTGTCCCGAATAAAACAAGGTCTCATCCAACTGCGTCATTGAAAAAATAAAAAAGTCACAACTGTTGAAACGCAAGGAGGCAAAAACTAAAAAAAATGTTCTGGTCATTAACTACTTTTCAGGCCTGGGGCTTATAGAGAACCAGTCACATAGTTTATGCCCCCCTTGCTGAGGACAGCACAAGCCAGTGTCAGACCTGCTGTTTCCAGGGCTGTGTCCCTTATTCTGTAAGATGCTGCAGTTTTCATGTACTTAATGCTCAAATCTGCAGTTTTCAGCCAGAAGAGTCCTTCAGAGAGTCAGTTTTTTAAACCCGGCCAATCGGAGGCTAGCCCCGCCCACCTGAGGCTAGCCCCGCCCACCTCAACTGATAAACCTATTACTTTGAATAGGTAGAAACATGTGAATAACTGTCAGTGGGCGGAGCTAGCCTTTGGTGGGCGGGGCTAGCCTCCGATTTGGCCGGGTTTAAAAAACACCTGCTCATGAATAAGATTTAAGGGGTAAATGCTCTAAAACTACAGCATCTTATAGAATAAGGGACACAGCGCTGGGAACAGCAGATCTGACACTGGCTTGTGCTGTCCTCAGCAAGGTGAGAACAACCTATGTGACAGTTTCCCTTTAAAGGGTTAAGGTTATATAACAACCCCTTCCACTCCTTTAGCACTGAGCTTTGTACCTTGGAGTGCGGCTATGGTGCCTGGGTATGGCTATCAGAGCTGTACCAACCACCAGCAAGTTGCCGGACAGGGTAGTGTGAAGGTGCACACTGGAGCTCCTAATCCAAGATGGCACCCACTTCCTGTACTGATGCCACCCCATCTGCCAAGTGCTGACTGCATCCTCCAGAAGAGTGGCGCGCCCATCCTTGTGTGTCCAGTCCTTGTCTAAGGTCTCAGGGGTCACATAAAATGATATGGTGGGCCACATTCGGCCTACGGGGTTGTCACATATACTTAAAGGGGTTGTCTCACTATAAAAAATAGCCTTCAACATGTAGGGAACACTAAATGAAGACGTTTTCCAAATACATTGCGTTGTTCATCTTTTTTTTGTTAAGGAGCTACAAATGATTTTATCACCGTCTGTGCTCTCTCTGGATCCCCAAGTGACCGACCTTTGTACTCCTTATCCCCTGTTATTTGTTCTATCTGATAGCAGGGAGTGACGTAATCACAGAGGTCCTGGCCAGCAGTGAGAGCTTGTGTGTTATCTGATCTTTCAGACAAAAGACACTAATTACATTAGCTCAGAAACTTCTCGGGACCTCAGAAAAGATAATTTAGCTAATCTAGACTAATAAACCGAGAAGTCTGAATGCACGGAGCTCATATGCTAATTACAGACAGCGTGACCATGAAGAGACAACGCAAAGCAGCGTTATTTCATTCATGCATCCTATGAAACTTTGAGATGAGACAACCCCTTTTTTTTTTTTTTTTTTTTTGTAAATCAGATAATTTTTATTAAACAATTAATGCAGATACAGAATAGAACGTCTCTTACCATTATTTTTTACATCAGGATACATACATATACAATCATTTTGCTTTTTAGATAAAAAAAACACTAGGAGTATATGAATATGTCCGTACCATTTATCTTGATAAGTGCTTTCAGCAGTATTAGCATACAACCATAAACAAGAGACAACCCCTTTAAGAGCCTTGAAACATCACTTGGGAAATCGGAAGGGGTAGTGTATCTCATTAGGGAGAGGCAAAATGTCTGTGTGTGAGGATTTAATCGCCTTTTCAACCCCACTAGGTATATGAATATTTCAAAAGACTTACGCGAGAGAGCTGAGCTCTCTAATGCCCTCTATTAGTCACATGTGACTGGCACCCCAGAAAATACCAAAAATTCCATTTCCAGTGGGGGCAAATTGTCCTGCTGCCGAGCTTTAGTGATGGCTGTCAGAGCTCCTGAGCTTGTGAGATCTATTTGCAGACCATATAACGAGTAACAAATGTGTGGTGGATATCTGCAGCCAGTGATCTTGTTCTTCTCTTCATAGAGAGGAGAGTAACCGGTAAAGGAATTTCTGGGAGATCTGAAGTCTACAATATATCTTCATTAGTCGGTAGAATCAGCTGCAGAGAGACCACTGGCGTCTCCTACACAAACATTTAAGTGGCATTCCCCTTTAACGTGAAGTTTAAAGGGGTTGTCTCATCTCAAAGTTTCATAGGATGCATAAATGAAACAATGTCACTTCCTGGTCCAGCTGTCTGTAATTAGCATATGAGCTCTGTGTATTCAGACTTCTCTGTTTATCAGTCTAGATTAGCTAAATTACCTTCTCTGAGGTCCTGAGAAGATGCTGAGCTAATGTAAGCAGTAGAGTAATTACTGTCTTTTGTCTGAAAGATCAGATTACACACAAGCTCTCACTGCTGCGACCTGTGTGATGACATCACTCCCTGCTATCAGATAGAACAAACAGCCGGGGAGAAGAAGTACACAGGTCGGTCACTTGTGAAACCAGAGAGAGCCCGGAAGGTGATAAAATCACTTGTAGCTCCTTAGCAAAATAAGATGAACAAAGCAATATATTTGGACGTCTTCATTTAGTGATCCCAACATGTTGAAAGCTATTCTTTGTAGTGAGACAACCCCTTTAAGGATTACGTCAGACACAATTTCCAATTTAAAAAAATCAAAAACAGAAGGGCCGATTTCTTCTCACTTGTGTGTCAGGAAACCTGAACACGGATCTACACAGCACTCGTACTGTGGAAACTAGTTGTCGTCACAGTGCACAGACTTCAGAGACGTTCCCCATTAAAAGGGTTTTCAAAGAGCAAGAAGCCCCCCAAAAAATGCCCCCAAAAAATAATACAACTTTGCTTTCCTGAGCGATTCTATAGGTTATTGTGACACATCGACAAAGATTATATCTAGTAATTGTTCATATTGATTAAAGGGGTATTCCCAATACAGAGTTAGGTCTTATCCGCAGTAAAGTGTATGGAAAACATCTTGGCCAGGTAGCATCGAACGCGGGTCATGTTCTTCCAATAGGAGAGGGAACCTGTGGTGGGACCTCGCCTATCGGTGATATATGTGATATCTACAGTCAAATCCATGGAAAAAGTCATGACCAGCAAATGGAGGACAGGTTCTTCTGATAGGTGATGGTTCCAGTGGTGGTACCCTCATCAGGAAATTATGGCGAATGTACAGTGTAGGGAAAAAGTCATGACCAGCAAATGGAGGACAGGTTCTTCTGATAGGTGATGGTTCCAGTGGTGGTACCCTCATCAGGGAATTATGGCGAATGTAAAGTGTAGGGAAAAAGTCATGACCAGCAAATGGAGGACAGGTTCTTCTGATAGGTGATGGTTCCAGTGGTGGTACCCTCATCAGGGAATTATGGCGAATGTAAAGTGTAGGGAAAAAGTCATGACCAGCAAATGGAGGACAGGTTCTTCTGATAGGTGATGGTTCCAGTGGTGGTACCCTCATCAGGGAATTATGGCATATCCATGGTAAAGTGTATGGGAAAAATTCACGACCAGCGAATGAGGGTCAGATTCTTCCAACAGCTGAAGTCCCAGTAGTGGGACCATAAGTCGTCAAGGATTTACGGCCAATGTACAGTGTAGGGAAAAAGTCATGACCAGCGAATCGGGGTCAGGTTCTTCTGATAGGTGAAGGGCCCAGTGGTGGTACCCTCATCAGGGAAGTATGGCATATCCAAGGGAAAAATTCATGACCAGTGAATAGCGGTCAGATTCTTCCAACATCTAAGGTCCCAGTGGTGGGACCATCAGCCATCACAATCAATCCACAATAAAAAGTATGGGAAAAGAGCATGAGGTTCAGGTTCTTCCAACAGGTGAGGGTCCCATTGATGGTACCTTTACCTATCATAGACGTATGGCATATCCATGGTAAAGTGTATGGAAAATGTTATGGCCAGGTAGCAGCAATAGGGTGAGGGCACAAACAATATGGGCCCCAAACCTATTAGAAGAACCTGGCTCCCATTCACTGGTCATGACGTTTCCGTACACTTTACTGTGAGATACTACAATTCCCTTATACCCAGTTTCCCCGAAAATAAGACAGCGTCTTATATTAATTTTTGTTCCTAAAAATGTGCTACGTCTTATTTTATGGGGGTGTATTTTCCACGTAGTGGACCCGGCGCACTCAGCAAAAGATCTGTGATTGACAGCTATTCCTTCCACTCAGACACCGTGTTAGTACTACAAACCTGACAGTCTTTGTTACAAGCTCAAGACTTTGTTCTTTTCGGCACATTAGATGCAGCGTCTCCACAAACAAACTGTATATAAAACAGACACTTACATTGAAGTGTATCTGTCCTGAGGAAGCGCGGGTTTTCCGAGGGAAACGCGTCGACTGTGCACTTGTTTTTTATTGTTCTTACTGTTTTAAATTCTATCGGGGCCTTAAAGCTCTGATAGTTTTAGGATAAAATGTTGATGGTTTAATTATACCATTGCCTGAGACGCCGATCTTTTGCTGAGTGCGCCGGGTCCACCACTATCCTCCACAGGGATATCAACAGTACTTCTCGCCAGGTTCATTATAGGACCTGGATATCCTTCGGACCAATGCAGCCGCGCAGAGGGCGACGAAGAAAACAGCCCTTCAAACGAATCTGAGTGTTGTGCCTCTCCTTTGCACAAC
Source organism: Phyllomedusa bahiana (assembly GCA_025379985.1). NCBI lineage: Eukaryota > Metazoa > Chordata > Amphibia > Anura > Hylidae > Phyllomedusa > Phyllomedusa bahiana. The sequence continues at coordinate 124,357 of JAODAL010003514.1, forward strand.
CCTATATGGTGAGCCCATTACTTGCTATTTTATATTTTCTTTCGAAGGTTTTACACTATTGTGCGCCCCCACCTGTGTTTTTTTTTTTTTTTCTCCTCTCTCTCTCTCTCTCTATCTCTTTTATATATATAAAATATATATTTTATATATATATATATATATATATATTTATATATTTATATATATATATATATATATATATAATATATATATATATCTTAAAGTTTAGAGTCACAAACCATAGGATAGATGTATGCAAAGGACATTTTATGGCAGCTGCACTTATCTCAAATGATGGCAAATGTGACATGCTGGGACTTGTAGACTAGAAGTCCCAGCATGCCCCATCAGCCATCATGTGAGATGTGTGCGTGTCAGTATCATTGCTCTGTTCCCCCCCCCCCCCATCCCTCACTTTGTCTACTTTTCTTTGGATGTTCGGGACCTGTGGTGACATCACAGTCACATGACCTCCCTTCACAGGTCCTTCAACCCTCATGATTTTGCTATGTCTTATTTTCAGGGGGTGCCTTATATTAGGGAACTCAACAAAATCTCTGCTATGTCTTACGTTCGGTGGTGTCTTATTTTCGGGGAAACACGGTAGTAGGCCATAATCTTTGCCATATTTTCTTACTGTGGAATTCCCATGAATGCTTGAGAGTTGACTGTCTGACCATGGGGCTCCTCACCGATGGCAGGCATATCCTGTGGCATACCCCTATAGTTGTGGCATTCATAATTCAGACAACCCCATCTTGTGTTACTCACTGCACAGCTGCTCGATGGTTGCCCACTGCTCCGATTTCTTCCAAGTCTGTGCAAGGTCTTCATTCCTGGTTCTCACCGCATCCAAGAGCAAGCTAATACTGTCCTACAGAGGTGAAAAATATAAAAAGGACTCCTGAATTACATGAGCTATGTTGCTGGGCATCTGAACACAAGTCTATTTCTCCCAGGGCTGTGGAGTCGGCAAGCCAAAGCCCTGACTCCGACTCCTCAATTTCCCAAACCTCCGACTCCTGACTCCCTCATACATGGCGCATGTTTAAGTGATAACTTTACCGTAGTATAATGGTAACATCCGGCTGTTTATCACCTTATGATACAATAATCAAGCTATTTAGGCAGAACGGACACTGACAAAGCTAAAGGGTAACAATGTTTTGATTTTTTTGAACACTTGTAGGTAGAGTTGAAGAAAAAGCTGTATTTGTATCCAAGTCCAGTCTGCACCAACATTGGGAATGTGTAGAAGAAACGGGGAGCAGATTTTAGTCAAGACCTGCTTGAATCTGATTCAGAGCCCAGAAGGATTTAGGCAGAGCTGAAAACCAAAGGGGGATATCCCAAATACTAACAAAATAATAAAAAATAACATTTTGATTTTTAGGGGCAAAACAGTAACACTGCAGTTACAGGAAAGAATCTGCAGAACTAAGGAGCTGCTAAATACTTGCAAGTCACATTTATGTATTTATGTAAGATAGGTAAGATGACTGTATATAAAATTACAGTAGCCTCATGTACAAAGCTGTAGTGGATGGTGAGATATGGAGCCTGAAAGTCACAAGTTCAAAACATTGTTACCATTTTTCTTGTCAGTGTAAAAATATATTTATTGGATTTTGACTTTGGGGAACACAAAAAAATTGTAAATATGCAAAAACACTGCAGGAAAAATTTGTGGAGTCTCTGAATTTTTGCTGAGAAATAGTATTGCCTCCATCAGATCCTGCATACATGAAACCCACATCTGATCTCAATTTTCCCGGGTAGAAACGGCCTCCCCTACACTAACTGGGTTTGGGGCAAAGCGGGGACCACCCGGGGCAACATCTCTAAAAAAAGTCAGGGTATAAAGGGAAATTGGGCCCCAGCCAAAAGCCGGGTTTTTATGAATGGTTGAAACTTTTACTTCTTTGAAACAGGGGAAAATTTTTTCAGAAATTTTGTTTGCCCTGGGGGGGGGAATTTCCTTTTCCCCCTGGGCCCGCGCTTTGCCCCGCTCCATGTCCCTCAAATTAAAACTCCTCATGGGGAAGAGACTGAAGATATGGGGGCACAGCACGGCCGCACCCAATTCCTTTTTCCCTTTTGCATCGAACTAACTGGGGCCAAATAATTATATATTTTGGGAGTTCCCGGAATCGCTCCAAATTTTTTGAAATCCTGAAAAAAGCCACCGACTCCCCGGGCTTCCCCGACTTTCCCTTTAAACATGGCCCCATTTTAAGTGATAACTTTTCTGTAAAAATGGTCACATCGGGGTGTTTATCACCTTTTGATACAATAATCAACTTAAATTTGGTAGAACAGAAAACTTACAAGCAAAAAGGGGAACAATGTTTTTATCTTTTTATCACTTTTTGGGTGGAGCAAATGGCAAGACCCCAATTTCCCCTTTCTTTCCCTTTCATCGAACTAACTGGAAAAACTTATTTTAAAAATTTTGGGAGTCGGGTCCATTTTTTGGGCGACACCGACCCCCTGCAAAAAAGACACCCACTCCCCAAATCCACAGCCCCAATTTTTTTCCATTACCCAGCCACATCAGGGGAGTTGACGGGGGTTCTTTAAAGGAGCTTTGCATCTGAAAAACGTCTAAAACCAAGGCCAGCAAACAAACCCTTTCAGTGGGCTTTAAAACCGCGGCCCCCCAGCCCGTTGGGAAAATACAACTCCCAAACATAATCATAACATGGGCATGATGGGGGTTTTTTTGTTTTCCCCCCCACTGGAGGGCCGCAAAATTTTTAAAAACCCGGGTAAAAATGAAGGCAGCGAACGCTCCAAAGTCCGACCCCCAGGCAACAAGGGCAATCCCAGCTGCTGGGGCCCCCATGGCTCCATAAGTTTAAAACGAACTTCCGCCCAAAAAAAACAGGGGGCTGGTCCCCCGCCAGTGTCGGGCCCGGGTTGCCAACGTGATCAGGAAAGGCCCCCCAACATCTGTGGACCATTAAACTCGCGTCGTGGAGTAAACACCGAGAGGGTTAAACCAATGTGCAAACATACCACACCCCGTCATTGGGGTGACCCGTCAGTACCGGGGGGGCGGGGACTACGCCGGGCCCGCACCCGGGGGGTGGGGGGAAATTACTAAGGCTCTCCCTCTCCCTTTTGGGGTTTGGGGTTTAGACTTGGCCCCTCAACCCCCCGGGAAAGTACAAAACTTGGGTCCGGCTCGTGGTTTTTAGGGCTGGCGAAAGGGGCCAGGGAAGTTTAAAAACTCCTCTATGGAGCCCGGGGCATACGTCTGTACCAGGGGTTTTTCCCAAAAAGCGGCCCTCCAGCGTTGGGAAAAATACAACTTTTCCCCCATTCCCCCCTGTTTTTAGATGATATAAATTTCATGATTGGGGGTTTTTAGTTTTTTCCCAAAGGGTGGAGGGCCGCAGTTTGAAGACCCCTGGTCTGTACTATACAAATAGAAAGTGATTTCCAGACAGAGCAGATACAGAGTAAAAAGTAGCTTCCAAACATCTGCCCCATAAAAGCTGCACCCTAGGGAACTGGGTGCTGCCCCCAAAAAGATAACGGGTGGGGTGGGAAAAGAAGCACGGGGGGCCTTTAAGAAACTCCCTAATCTTCTACATTTCCCCTTTTCCATCTACTTTTCTAAATTTCCCCCTCAGAGTAACCCACTGACCCAACTGGGAAATACAATCAACCTACAGATTATCCTGGGCTGTGCCGGGGCAAGAGGAAGACAACATTCGTGTCTGCCAAGCCCCAAAATAGGTGCAGGCTCAAAACTTGCCCCTCCACCTGCAGAGGATTTTTAGCCTAAAAGGTTTTCCACCCCAAAAATTTCCCCAAGACTCTGCTCTTCACCCCAGCTTCCTGTTCAGGCCGTGGGCGGCGCCGCAGCTACTGGCCCCTTGGGCGGGGCCCCAGCTTTCAGCCGTGGGCGGGGGCCGCACTACAGGCCGTGGGCCCGGCCCCCGCAGCTAAAAAGGCCCCTGGGCCCGGGGCCCGGGAGCTACAGGCCGGGGGGCGGGGCCGCGCTACAAAGGGCCCGGGGGGCGGCGCCGCAGCTACAGGCCGTGGGCGGCGCCGCAGCTACAGGGCCCTGGGGGGTGCCCGGGAGCACAGGGCCCTGGGGGGGGGCCGTCAGCTATTTTCCCCTGGGGCCGGGGCCCGGGACTACTGGCCGTTTGGGGGGAGCCCCCAAGGCTACAGGCCGGGGGGCGGTGCCGCACTACATTTCCCTTGGGGGGTGCCCCCAGCTAAAAAGGCCCTTGGGGGGGTGCCAAAAAAGCTACAGCCGTGGGGGGTGCCCCCGCAAAAGGGGCCGGGGGCCGGGGGGCCCCCCCGTCTAAAAGGCCCCGGGGGGGTTTCCAAAGGCGCCCCCAGCCGTGGGGGGTTTCTACAGGGCCCCAGGGCCCTGGGTGGTTTTCCCCCTCTAACAGGCCCGGGGGGTTGTTCCACCCTACAGGCCCCTGGGTGGTTCCACCTCTACAGGCCGGGGTTGGGTTCCCCCCAACAGGCCGGGGGGTGGTTTTCCCCCTCTACAGGGCCCGGGGGGGTTCCACCTCTACAAAGGGCCGGGGTTGGGGTTTCCCCCTTACAGGGCCCTGGGGGGTTTTCCAAACCCCTACGGGCCGTGGGGTTGGGTTTCCACCTCTACAGGCCCGTGGTGGTTCCCCCTCTACACCGTGGGGGTTTCCCCCCCAAAAGGCCTGGGGTTTTTTCCACCCTCTTTCAGGCCCTGGGGTTGGGGTTTCCAACCCCCTACAGGCCGTGGGTGGTTCCACCTCTACAGGACGTGGGTGGTTCCACCTCTACAGGCCGTTTTGGGGGGTTTTTCCCCAAACACAGGCCGTTGGGGGGGTTTTCCACCACTTTAAAGGGCCCTGGGGTGGTTCCCACCTCTAAAGGGCCGGGGGGGTGGTTCCACCTCTACAGGGCCCTGGGTGGTTTCCCCAACTCTAAAGGAAAAGGCCCCCCCCGGGGTGGTTCCACATTTTACAGGCCCGGGGGGGGGGTTTCCCCATCTTTCAGGTCGTTGGGGGGTTTCCACCTTTTACAGGTTTGTGGGTGGTTTTCCCCTCTACAGGTCGTGGGTGGTTCCACCTCTACAGGTCGTTGGGGGGTTTTCCCCCTCTACCAAAGGGCCCTTTGGGGGGTTCCACCTCTACAGTCATGGGGGGGTTTTCCCCAACTAAAAATCCGTGGGGGGTTCCACAACAAATCCGTGGTGGCTCCACAGCTACAATCCCTGGGGGGGCTCCCAGCTAAAAATCCGTGGGGGGCTTTCCCCAGCCCACAAAACCGTGGGTGGCCCCCACAGCAAAAATCCCCAGGGGGGTTTTTTACCCGCTACAAAACCGTGGGTGGGTTTTAAAAAGAAAAATCCGAGGGTGGGTTTTAAAAGCTACAAGCCGTGGGGGTTCTACACTAAAAATTTCCCCAAAGGGGGGTTTTACAGCTTAAAAATCCGAGGGTGGTTCTACAGCTACAATCCGAGGGTGGTTCTACAGCTACAATCCGAGGGTGGTTCTACAGCTACAATCCGAGGGGGGTTTTTACAGGCACAAGCCTTGGGGGGTTTTTAAAAGGGTCCAAATTCCCCCGGTTTAGGGGTTTTGGGCCTACATGTTTGAAGCTAATCAGTTTTCTCTATCCCTGGGCCCGCAGTGTCCCTTTTTCCCGCAATGTGTTTTTACAGTACAGTCTTTGTTTCCCTACCCCCGTCACCCCCCTTGCGCTTTCCTTTCCTTTTTGGGCCCTTCAAGTAGGGTACCCAAAACCCCGCACAACCCCAGGGCCAGTCCCCCCTCCCCCCTCCAATGGCGGGATCAGGCATCATGTCCATCAGGGAAAAATTTTTCCTACCGATCCCCTAGATCCAACGTTCAAACCCCCCAGCCGAGTTTTGTTTTTACAAAAAATCCTCCATTAAACCCCCCATTTATTTATTGCAGGGACCATGTTTCTGCCCAGCCCGTGTCTTTCCACCCCAAACCCAAACACAAAAAAGCTGCAGACAAAGGGGAAAAACCTGTTTTATAACCCCCACTTTACAAGGGGCAAAAACAATTTAAAAGGGGTTTTTTACGGCAGAAGAGATTTGGGGCGGGTGAGGAAAAAAAATTTTAAAAATTTCCTTCTGGTTTTCTGCCCGGGGCTCCCAAATCCACTTTTCCCCCCCTTTACTTCCGGGTTTTTTATCCATGTTTTTAGTCCCCTTACGTCCCCGTGCGCAGGACGAGAATCCAAAGTTTAAAAGGGGAAACAATCCCAGGGGAAATTTCCCGGGGGAAGGGGGCTAAATAAGCTTTACTACCTCACAAATGGCCACAAATTTAAATTTAAATTTTTTTTTTCCCGGGTTTATAAGTTTAAATAGGGAAAAAAAAGAACCTACAAACTCGAATTTCCCTAATTTAACCCATGCCCTTTGGTTTAATATGTTTCGCAAGGATGGAATTTAAAAGCTCAAAACGTTGAGGGGTGACCTCCACATGGATTTATGGTCCCCGGGGGAATTCCAAAAACTTTCCCCCAACCATAACTTTTAACCCCACCAGTTTGTTTTTCTTTTCCCGCCAATAGTTGCAAAGGTTTTGTTCTCTGATGTTTCCCACCTGACAAAACCAACGCTCCCCCATTTCCTGAAGTGAGTCATCAGAGGGAAACAACCTTTTTGCCCAAACAGTTTAAGGCCCCAAAAACTGTACCCGCTTTAAAAAATGTAGCTTGGCAGTTTGAAGGGTTTCAGTGACATCCTTCTGCTCCGGGGGGCCCCCTACACAGTGGGTTTGCAGAGGGGGCAAATGGGCATCCGCTGCTCGGGGCCCCCCCTACACAGTTGGGGGTTTTGCAGAGCTGCCGGGACATTCGGTTTTGCTTCCGGGGCCCCATTTCACAGTAGGTGAAGAGGGGCCCGTGACATCCCTGCCCTCCGGGGGCCCCATAAAACATAGGGGTTTCAAGGTCAAATGACATCCCGGTTCTGCTCCTTGGGGGCCCCCTACACAGAAAAAAATTAAACAAGGTGCAAAATGACATCCTCTTCTCCAGCCCCATTTAAAAGTAGGGTTAGCAGAAGGGGAGTGACATCCCGTCCCCGCTCCAAAACCCCATACAAAAGTTTGGGTTAAACAGAAAAGGGGCAAATTTACCAAACCGTCCCGCTCTGAGGGCCCAAACACATAGGGTTAGCAGAGGGCCGTGACATCCGTCCTTTTTCTGGGGGCTCCAAAACACAGTTTGGGTTTTTGCAAAAATTTCAGTGACATCCCGCCGCTCCCGGGTTTCCCCTACACAGTAGGGTTTTGCAAAGGTGCAGGGGGACATCCGTTTTGCACTGGGGTCCCCAAAAACATTAAAGGGTTTCAGAGGGGGCAGTAAACATCCCCTCCCCCCTTTTCCCGGGGGCCCAAAAACATTTGGGGTTTTTTAGAGGTGCGGTTTACATCTTCTGCCCAGGGCCCCATACAAAAAAAGGGGTTTGCTTTGGTGCAAGTACCTCCGTCTGCTTGGGGGGGCCCCTACACATAGGGTTAGGGAGAGGTTTCAGTGACATCCCCGTCTGCTCCAGGCCCCATACACGTAGGGTTAGCAGGTGGGATGACATCCGTCCCGCTCCAGGCCCCCTACACAGTAAGGGTTTTGCAGAGGTTTCAGTTTAAAATTTCCTTTTGCTCTGGGGCTCCTACACAGTAGGGTTTACAGAGGTGGACATCCCTCCCGCTCCAGAGCCCCATTCACAGTTGGGGGTTTGCAAGGGTTTCGGTTTACATCTTTCCTGTCCGGGGCCCCAAAACACAGTAGGGTTAGCAGAGGTGCAGTGGGGCATCCCCTGCTCCGGGGCCCAACACAGTAGGGTTTTGCAAAAGGGGTTTAGTGAAATCCTTTTGCTCCAGGGCCCCATACACAGTAAGGGGGTTTTCAGAGGGCATGAACCCGTCCTGCCCGGGCCCCATACACCGTAGGGGGTTTTGGGAGAGGGGCTGACAACCGTTAGCTCCTTTTCCCCATACACAAAGGGGTTTCAAGGTGGCCCGTGACCTCCGTCGCTCCAAGGCCCCCTACACAGTAAGGGGTTAGCAGAGGTGCAGTGACAACCTCCCGCTCTGAGGCCCCATACACAGTAAAAGGGTTAGGAGGAAAGGGGCATTTTACATCCCCTCTGCCCGGGGCCCCCTATACATAGGGGTTTAAACAGAGGTGGGAGTGGGCTTTTGCTCCCGGGGCCCCCCAAAACAGTTAAAGGGTTTGCAAGGGGCAGTGACGTCTGCTCCTGGGGCCCCCTACCCCATTTGGGTTAAAACAGAGGTGCAGGGGACATCCTTTTGTTTCCCGGGGGCCCCTACCCCAGTAGGGGTTTGCAGAGGTGTCAGTTTACCCTCCTTTTTCTCCGGGGCTCCCCCCACACAGTAAAGGGGTTTGCAGAGGTGCAAATGACATTCGTCTTGCCCGGGGCCCCCCCTACAAAGGTAGGGTTTTTGCAAGGGGGCAGTAACACCTTTTTGCTTTCCCGGGCCCCATACACAGTAAGGGGTTAAACCCAAAAGGCCGTGACAAACCCCCTCTGCTTTCCGGGGGCCCCAATACAACAGTAGGGGTAGCAGAGGTGAGCGACATCCGCCGCTCCGGGGCCCCATACACAGTAGGGTTTTGCAGAGGTGCAGGGACATCCGGCTGCCCCAGGCCCCATACACAGTAGGGGTTTCAGAGGTGCAGTAACAACCCTCCCCCGGGGCCCAAAAAACATAGGGTTTGCAAGGTGCAGTGACAAAACCCCCTTTTCCCCGGGGCTCCATACACAGTGGGTTAGCAGAGGTGCAGGGGACATCTGTCGCTCCGGGGCCCCATACACAGTATGGGTTAAAAGAGGGTGCAGGACATCCGTCTGCTCCGGGGCCCCCATACACCCTTTTGGGGTTTGCAGAGGGGCAGTGAAACCCGTCTGCTCCGGGACCGGGGAACCAGGGAGGGGTTTTTGCAGAAAATTTCAGGGGAATCCTTTGCTCCGGGACCCCAACACAGTAGGGTTGCAGAGGGGCAGTGACATCCGTCGCTCCCGGGACGCCATACACATTTGGGGTTTGCAAAAGGTGGGAGGACATTTCCTTTCTGCACCGGGGGCCCCATACACAGAAAGGGGAAAAAGAATACCAGTACAACCGTTCTGCTCCGGGGCCCCAAAACACAGTAGGGGTAAACAGAAGGGGACCCCCCGGATTTTAAATTTTTTTACCATGTTCCCCCGCCCCTCACGCACCTTTTATAAATCTATGTTTTACCCCCTCACATCAATTGGGCCCCCGGGGGCTCACATTTTCCCATGTCTCTTATTCGCAATGGCGCCATTTGTCCACTAACTATACTTTCATCACAGTAGCTGCAAACAGTTCACAAACTGCACAGTGTCAGAAATAACGCCACCCTTGACCCGGGCACCCCAATTTATACCCCTTTTAAAATTCGATAAACCTCCTTTTTTCCCCATGAAAACAACGAGGATAATGTGCAACCCCCCAATAACACACATTAAATATTACCAACCAGCGCCCACCACCTGAGCACACGTTTCCCCGACATTGAAAGCAGGAAGGGGTCATAATCAGGGCTTGGGTTGGCAACCCAAAAGCCCGACTCCGACTCCTAAATTTTCCCCAAAACCTCCGCTCCCTCTACCCGGCGTTTTTTTTAAGTGATAACTTTACTGTAGTAAATGTACACCGGCTTTTTTATCATTTGATACAATAATCAAGTTTTTAAGGTAGAACTGACATGACAGCAAAAGGGTAACAATGGTTTGATCTTTTGAACATTTTGGGGGGAAGTTGAAGAAAAAGGTATTTGTATCCAAGTCCAGTCTGCCCAACATTGGAATGTTTGAAAGAACTGGAAAACAGTTTGGTTTAAATGTGCTTGAATCTGATCCAACCCCGAAGGATTCAGGCAAGGGTGAAAACCAAAGGTTGGGTTTCCCCAAATACTAACAAAAAATAAATTCAAATTTTTAAATTTTTAGGGGCAAAACAATAACAATGCATTACAAAAGAAAACTGCAAATAAACAGATGCTAAATACTTTTAATCACATTTTTGTTAAGATGGTAAGATGACTGTAATAAAATTCAGTCGCCTATGTACAAAGCGTATTGGGGGGTGGAGAGATATGGGCCTGAAAGTCCAAATTCAAAACATTTTTACCATTTTTGCTTGCAGTGGTTAAATTTATTTTTTGGGTTGACTTTTTGAATACAAAAAATTTAAAATCAAAAACACCCGCAGAACATTTTTCAGGTCTCTGAATTTGTTCTGAGAAATATATTGCCTCCATCAAACCCGCATACATGACCTCACATTTGATCTCATTATTTCCAGGCTAAGAACGGCCTTCTACACTAACTTGGGGCAAAGCGGTTTACCACGGGGGCAAAACTCTAACAATTCAGGGAAAAGGAATTGCCTCCCGCCACAGTCGTTTTTTATGAATGGGTTTGAACTCTTTTACTTTGAAAGCAGGTGAAAAAAAGTTTTCTGAAACTTTTGCCCAGGAGCGGAATCTTTTCCCTGGGCAGCGCTTTGCCTGCTCCCCTTCTCATTTCACTCCTCTTTTGGGGAGGGTGAAGATATGGGGAGCAGCAGCACTGGCCGGGACTCAATTCCTCTTTCCTTTGCATCAAACTAACTGGACCAACTTATTTTAAATTTTTTGGGGGGGCGGGTCCATTTTATACGACTCCGACCCTGCAAAAAAAGGGACCGACTCCCCACAGCCCTGGTCTAACAATGTTTATTCGACGTGTAACTACATGTGAGAAGCTGACTGCCTTTCCAAGCAGAGCCCCTTTCCGGTATATAATTGACAAATCGGTTTCTTCTAGGCTGAAATATCACTGCCTGAAATCACAGGCCCGAGGCTTGAGTCTGCACTACTGAGAGATTCCAACAACCTTGGGTGGGCCCAGAGCAATTATTATAGGAGACGGTGTTGCTGAATGATTTGCTTAGCGATGCACCCAATGCACTTGAAGGGGTTAAAGCTAAACATTATGGAGGAGGAGGGATTGCAGCCACCATCTGTGCACATAGCTGCAAGGACCCAGGACATGGATTTCTATGTAAGCATCTCTGTCACAGCCGCGCGGGGCGACAGCAGCTGCACAAGACATGGAGCTTCCTGCTGTCTGAAGGGCGGCCCCAGCCCCTGCTGACAAGATTTTGGATGCAGACACTGAAGTGCTTGTGTCATATGAGTTTAGATTCCCAACACAGGGCTGAATGGGAAAAGCCTTGTATGTGTTCAAGAACTTTCACTGAATAAATGGAGGATGTAGACATCCTCCGTCTCTACCTCGCCCATTTGAGCCCTTCATGCCAGATCCTATCTTGCCTACATATAGTGCTAGTATGCAATACTGACGTGAACAAAGACAGCCGCGCATGCGCAGCCACCTGTCCGTTCACAGAGGTGGGATCCTCATCTATCAGACATTTATGGCATATCCATAGCCGTTCTGATCTCTGGGACCTATCTCACGAATGGTCGTCTCCTGAACCCTCTGTCCTACTTTGTGCTTGCTGAGCTGTAATCAAACATCCCAAAGTAGTAAACAAAGAGCCGCGCATGCGCAGTCACCTGTCCATTCACAGAGGTGGGATCCTCATCTATCAGACATTTATGGCATATCCATAGCCGTTCTGACCTCTGGAACATATACCTATCTCAAGAATGGTCGTCTCCTGAACCCTCTGTCCTACTTTGTGCTTGCTGAGCTGTAATCATAACTCACAAAGTAGTAAACAAAGAGCCGCGCATACGCAGTCACCTCTCTCTTCCCCAAGGTCTAGCAGACATTTCTGGCATATCCTTAAGATATTCCAAAAATGTGGAAAATGAGAATACTCCTTTAAAGGGGATGCTGCTTTTTATGTTAAAGGGGTTTTATCGTTTCATCATTTGGCAGCCGTTTATACTGGTTGCTAAGCAGAGCTTATGAAATGCAGGGGCGTGTTTCACCTCCCAGCAGGGAGTATCTTCTCTCTGCAGACAAAGTGTGCATGTGTGAATTAATACTGTGTGAGCGGGGGGGAAGGAATAGATTCTCAGCTGTCGGAGACTAAGGAATCATTGGAAGTGAAAAGCTAAGTGTAACTCGATAGTGTATACCTACATTTCTCGCTCTCTCTCTCTACATACTTTGTAACTAGAATGGGCATTTGACATTCAGGACTCTGGGAAAGATGGGTGAGGTTTTTTTTTCTCTCTCTCTCTCACACAGTGATATATCCAGCAGATTATTACACCTCTGACATCTACAGATCTGCAGAACAAAACTATACGCTTTGTTTGTGTTTACATGGGACTGCACAAGAGCTCTCTGCTGCAGGACCACTGATCGCTGTCAGTGAACACAGCAGACCCCGCACACGTGAACATTCACATATTCTCTCTCTCCCAAGATTTAAACAAACGGCCCATTCTCTTAAACCATAGCACTTTGCTTATGGTAACCAAGGGCCTACAAGCTTAGATTTTTTCGTCCCCACCTGTTGAACTATGATCTTTGAAATGAGAAAACCCCTTTAAAGATCTTGCAAAAACAAGTCACTTTGCAATATGTGTCCATTACCAGTGTCCTACCTATCCTGAGATATCCCCTCTTGTATGGGCTGCATCAGCTCCTCAGGTCACTATAGCTACAGACCTGTTCTCTCTCTCCCGATAGGCTGCCAGCACTGGTTGCTATAGCTACAGACCTGTTCTCTCTCTCCTGATAGGCTGCCAGCCTGGTTGCTATAGCTACAGACCTGTTCTCTCTCTCCTGATAGGCTGCCAGCACTGGTTGCTATAGCTACAGACCTGTTCTCTCTCTCCTGATAGGCTGCCAGCACTGGTTGCTATAGCTACAGACCTGTTCGATCTCTCCTGATAGGCTGCCAGCAATGGTTACTATAGCTACAGACCTATTCTCTCTCTCCTGATAGGCCGCCAGCACTGGTCGCTATAGCTACAGACCTGTTCGATCTCCTGATAGGCTGCCAGCACTGGTCGCTATAGCTACAGACCTGGCTTCTACTGCAGCCTAGTGGAAGCCAGTAAACACGCCCCTGGATTCAAAATGAAACCAAGAAAACAGGACTGAGGTGAGATGAATCAATGTAGTGAGACAACCCCTTTAAGCATCAGGAAGTGTCCAGCTGAGTGTTGGTGCTTACCTGCAGAGGCATCACTTCATTGGTGACTAAGAAGAGTAGTAGATGGAAATCTGAGATGATCTCAAGAAAGATGGACGATGGATTCTGGGAGAGATATGTTGCCAAGCTGTGGAAATCCTGTGCATCAGAAAGTAGAGGAAAACAAAAAGTTAACACCGACTCAAGATACTGCACAAGTTACAATAACTAGGGAAAATCCTCAGCAGGGCTGTGTTATAACGACAACCTACAAACAGCGAGGATACACACACATCTATATTGGGCTCTGTTCACATCCGGGTTGTGACTTCAGCTAATAACATGACAAATGTCGCCAATGGTCGGCATTGACTTAGTGGGGTCTGTCTGCTCCTCTGAGGTGTACGACATTTTTACAGGACAAACCGCACTGCATCCAGCGCTATCTTTCTCTTTAAGAATTTGTCCTGGATGCTCCGACGATGATGTAATATATCGGAGGTGATGTAATGAATATAACGTGTGCTGGATGTAATATATGGGAGTTGATATAATGAATATAACATGATGCTACATATGTGCTGCACCGCTCCCTGCAGCAGCCATGTTGCTCGTCACTTTTGCCGATAGTCCTATGATGACTTCTCACACAGGAGTAGGAAATGCAATGTCAGTCACCCAGTATCAGCACAACCTCTTAACCCCTTAAAAACAGCCAGTTATAATAATGTGGCTCTATCTTCAGGTCACGCACACTAGACAAGAGTTCACCGTCGGGCAGATTGACAGTAGGTGGTACATTATTTTATAGTACCATATTTTTCTGACTTTAAGACGCAGTTTTTCCCCCCACAAATTTGGGGGGAAAATAAGGGTGCATCTTAGGCTATGTTCACACGGCTTATTTTGGGATGCATCTCGCCCCGTATTTTGTGCCGTATTGAGCGAAATACGGGCTGAAATCCGTCCCAGTCATTATGGCAGTTCACAGTTCTCATAGAGAACTATGGATTACGTCTCCTCTCCCCGCTCGCTGTATTGTCTGAGCGGGGAGAGGAGACGTAATCAATTATTCACGGCGTATACGTGCCGAGAATAATGAATGTCAGGTCGCCGCCGCCCCCACGGCGCAATTGCGGGGCGAAATACGTCCCGCAATTAAGTCGTGTGAACATAGCCTTATAGTTCGAATGTACTCTCTCGGGTCAATAAGAGGCTGGAGAGGGGTGATGCTGCGGGAAGCCAGTGGCGGGAGTTTAGGGGTTAAATCCTGTAGAAGAAGAAAAACTCCAAACACCAAAATTGTGGCAGTTTTTTGGGGGGTCATTTCATATCCACAAAAAATTGGTATAAAAAGTGATCAAAAAGTTTACCCCAAAATAGAACCAATAACACTATACTTTAGCCCACACTTCTTACTTAAAATTTCCCCCCCTATTTTCCTCCTCTAGAACCTAGGTGCGCCTAAAGCTGTGTTCACACGGCTTATTCCGGGAAGTATCTCGCCCCGTATTTCGCGCCGTACTGCGCGAATTACGGGCTGAAATGCGCCCCAGTCACTACGGTAATCCACAGTTCTCATAGAGAACTATGGATTCCGTCTCCTCTCCCCGCTCGCACAATACGCCGAGTGGGGAGAAAGTGACAGGTCAATTATTCACGGCGTATACGCGTCGAGAATACTGAATGTCTATGGGGCCAGCGTGCTGCTGCCGCCCCCCATGGCGTAATTGCAGGGCGAAATATGTCCCGCAATTAAGCTGTGTGAACATAGCCGAAGAGTATGTTCACAGGGTGTAATTGGGGGGCGTTTTTCTGCATGTAATTGCACTCCATTATGCCCAAAATGCGTCCCTCAATTACGGCAATTCATAGCTCTCATAGAGCTATGAATTACGCTCATCTTCTTCAACGTGTATTGAACGCCGGGGAGGGGGGGGAGAAGTGACATGTCCCGTCTTTCCGGCATTTACATGCCGGGGATTAATAGGAATCTATGTGGCCGCCCCCCACACGCTTCAGAAGTACCTGCTGGCCAGCGCGTACTTCTAAAACACTTGGCGTATTGTGGCGCGTACAATACCCACTGCAACATACCGTTTGAACATACCCTCACACGGCTTATTTTGAAGATGCATTTCACCGCGTATTGCGCATAACAGACGGGGAAATGCGCCCCATAATTACGGTAATCAATAGCTCTCATAGAGAACTATGAATTACGCCATGTCCCCCTGCGCGTACAATACGATTGTATTACGCGCCGCGATTATTGCATGTCTATGGGGCCCGTGGGCTGCCGCCCTGCGTCACGGGAGCTCGCGCTGATCAGCGCGAGCTCCCGAAACACACGATGTATTGCGGCGCGTACTGTACGCACCGCAATACATCGTGTGGACATACCCTTATGGTCCAATGTGTCTTATAGTCCGAAAAATAAGGTAATTGTGGTGGAGCTTTAATACTAAGTACCAACTCTAAGATGCCCATTGTATCCCATCTAGATGGGTGGGCCATGACCCCAGTGCATAGAACTGTGAATAAAGAATCCATATCAGGACATATTTTGTTACTGGAAACCACCTCTGGAGATCACACCAGGGAATGGACATCTAGTTTTGCTCATGTTACCCCATCAAGTCTCACCTGGGTCTCCCCAAGGGATTCTCTGTTTTCAATAGGAAACAAGTTGGATGAGGTGGAGAATGTATATACTGGATCCTTTGGGAATGTGGTGGTGATCTGTACAGGGAGAGAATACAAAATGTTAGAGAAGTAAGAAGAAGATGAGAAAGACCAAACCTCTGATCAGCCCAATTTAAGTCAAAAATCGTTATTAAAAGCGTTATAGTCTATATATACCATTAGGGGATGCAATATATGTGTGACAGGTGGCTGCTCCACCAAGCAATGAAACAAAGGGGTACAAATGGACTATTCATTTTCTTAACGGGGTATCTGCACCTAAAACATTTAAAGCACATCCATGACAGTTGAGGGTCCCACCTCTACACCATGGGAGCCCAATAAGCTTCCTCTTGCCTGGTGAAGAGGCCATGAGCTTCTGCATTTAGAATAAAAGTAGAGGTGGCCACTTATGTCCATGGCCCTCTCCTAAGGCAGATATGGAAATAGCTGAGACATGTCATATTTACATCTCCCATATAAGTAAATGGAGAGAACCTGGTGCGCATATGGCCACCTCTCCATTCATTCTCCACCTGAATGTGGCGGCTAACTCACCAGGCTGGATAGAGGTTGATGGGTAGGTCCCAGAGGCAGGACCTGCAGCTTTTAACTCCTTAACTACCGCCCGGCAACTTTAGATGTCGGCTGGTGCAGGTCGTTTGTCTGCAGCATCATCTTAAGACGTCGCTGCAGACATCGGAGTTTGCGGCGCCCGGGCTCCGCAGTTGCGCTGAGATCGGGGCTGTACTACACAGCCCTGATCCCAGCGCAGCTCCTGCAAGCATCGGAGAGCGGGGGAAACCTCCACAACTTTACCCCTTTGATTGCTGTAGATCGTCACCACCGCGCAATCAAAGGGTTCCCCTGCTCTGTCGGGTGATCGGAACACCCGGTGACCCGACAGAGCCCTTGGAACGGCTGCACAGTCAGCCCTAGAGTAGTCCCAGGTCTGTCTGTGTCAGAAGCCAGCGATCAGGGCAGACTGTGGGCTGCCCTAATCACTGCCTGTGTCAGACTGACACAGATTATAATGTATTAGCATTATATGAATATGCTAATCATTACTAAGTGTAAAAAAAAAAAAAAAAAAAAAAAAAAAGAAAAAACAGTTCTCCCTTCATAGGATTTAAAAAAAAAAAAACAGAAAAAGTGTAAAAAAAATGAATAAAAAAAATTAAAAAAAAAATAAATATTTCAAAAAAAATAATTGTGCATACACTCACCGGCCACTTTATTAGGTACACCATGCTAGTAACGGGTTGGACCCCTTTTGCCTTCAGAACTGCCTCAATTCTTCGTGGCATAGATTCCACAAGGTGTTGCAACGATGCTCAATTGGTACCAAGGGGCCAAAGAGTGCCAAGAAAAATATTCCCCACACCATTACACCACCACCACCAGCCTGAACCGTTGATACAAGGAAGGATGGATCCATGCTTTCATGTTTTTTGACGCCAAATTCTGACCCTACCATCCGAATGTCGCAGCAGAAATCGAGACTCAATCAGACCAGGCAACGTTTTTCCAATCTTCTACTGTCCAATTTCGATGAGCTTGGGCAAAATTGGAGCCTCAGTTTCCTGTTCTTAGCTGAAAGGAGTGGCACCCGGTGTGGTCTTCTGCTGCTGTAGCCCATCTGCCTAAAAAGTTGGCCGTACTGTGCGTTCAGAGATGCTCTTCTGCCTACCTTGGTTGTAACGGGTGGCTATTTGAGTCCCCTGTTGCCTTTCTATCAGCTCGAAACCCGTCTGCCCATTCTCCTTTGACCTCTGGCATCAACAAGGCATTTCCGCCCACGGACTGCCACTCACTGGATGTTTTTTCTTTTTCGGACCATTCTCTGTAAAAACCCCAGAGATGGTTGTGCGTGAAAATCCCAGGAGATCAGCAGTTTCTGAAATAGACCAGCCCTTCTGGCACCAACAACCATTTCCACGTTCAAAGGGGACTCAAATCACCTTTCTTCCCCATACTGATGCTCGGTTTGAACTGCAGGAGATTGTCTTGACCATGTCTAATGCCTAAATGCACTGAGTTGCCGCCCTGTGATTGGCTGATTAAAAATTAAGTGTTAACGAGCAGTTTGACATGTGTACATTATAAATTGGCCTGTGAGTGTATATTACACACCACAAAAAAACCATATACAAATTAGGTATCCACACGATCGTAATAACCTTTAGAATTAATCTAACAAGTTATTAAGTGTGAAATGTGAATGGTGTAAAACAAAAACAAAAAATTCTGCAATTATTTAGAAGTGAACGTAAACTATTCCCCCATAAAGTACAACTTGTTTCGAATAAAACGAGGCCTCATCCAACTGCGTCACTGAAAAAATAAAAAAAAGTTACAACTGTTGAAACGCAAGGAGGCAAACACTAAAAAAATGTTCTGGTCATGAACTACTTTTCAGGCCCGGGGCTTAAGAGGTTAAACATTTATGGCACACCTTACCATACATACCAGAAATGTTTAATGTGAGAAAACCATCCATAGAGTTGTCTGGTTCCTAGACAAAATATACAGAAAGCTCCTGGTGCCCCATTGCAAAAAAAAAAATTGTAAAAAGATACTATACTAAACTTCATCCGGTCCAGCACTGGGCCTCTCCAGTCTTCCATTTACCGTCTCCGTCTTCTAAACAGGGACATCAGCTTACATCACCGTTCAGAGCTGTTCACAAATGAGTGGCGTGACCGCTGCAACCAATCACTGGCTGCAGCAGTGACGTCCCCGTTTAGAAGAAGAATAAGGTAAACCAGAGACCAAAGACACCCAGCGTTTAAACAGAGGAAGGCAAGTAAAGTCTTATTTGGTTTTTTTAATGGGGTGCCATGAGCTGCCTATTTTTACAGGAACTGGATAAGACCCTTTAAAGGGGTTTTGCCACAGAGTGAGTTCCTTACCTCTTATCTGCTCAGGGGAGAATATAAACCCAGCATGCTGAGTCATGACCGGCTGCAGGGGTGAGAGGGAGGGGGGTGAGCAGAGAGCGAGGAAGCAGGGAGCGTTTCTAAAGTTCACTCAAATAATAACATTACAACAGTGGATTCTCTATACAGCAGAAAGCCTCATACACTGCACTTTCTCCCGAGCCCCTTGCAAGCTCCTTCATGTTCCCTGTCATCAGATAAGAAGTGCAAACACGCAAGCGCGGCAGATCAGCTCCTGTCAGTGTCCTGATCGTGTAATGTAAACTTTCAGGAAACTAAGGGGGACTGAGCGATGATGTAGCTCTCACAGGCTTCACTTTTTTTAATGACATATATTTAGAAAAGTGATTAAATACCCATTTTGGAGGATCCCACGTCAACATTACATCGTGGCAAAACCCCTTTAAGGTAAAAGGTTAAACCAAGACACCCGTAGTCCCAGTTCACATCTGTGTCAGAAGTTCGAAGCAGATTAAATCAAAAGTAACAGAAAACTTAGCACATGAATAAGGCTATGTTCAAACAGCTTAACTGCGGGGCGTAACTTCGCCCCGCAATTACGCCGTGTGGACGGGGGCGGGGCGTGAGCGGGGGGCCGGCACTTCGCCGGCCCATAGACAACCACTGCTGGCGGCGCGTAGACGCCGCTAGAAAGTGACATGTCAATTATCTCCCCGCCCGGCGGCTTCGCCGAGCAGGGAGAGGAGGCGTAATCCATAGTTCTCTATGAGAACTGTGAATTACCGTAATGAATGGGCCATTTTCGGCCCGTAATTGGCGCACTCCGGCGCGTAATTACGGACCGAATTACGGCCCATTTTAAGCCGTGTGAACATGGCCTAAGAGTAAGAAGGAAACCTGATAGACCCTATTGTAGTCAATGGAGTCTGTCGGGTGCAGCTGCTGTCGGTCTTACAATGGCACCACCTCTGTGACGGGAGCTCCAACGAAGATGGCCAGTGCGTACTTTCAACAGCACTACGGCCCTTCCTCCTATCACTTTTTCCCCGGCGTTGTGATTTTACCATATTCAGGGGGCGTACTTTGGCCGTATTGCAGCCTGATGTACGTTCCGCAAATACATCGTGTGAACATAGTCTTACTGGGACAACATACAGAGGGTACTCACGTCAATGATCAAATACTCGACAGGTAGTGGCCGCGCCAACTGTGTGATCTCGTTACCGAACTTGTCAATATCCTGTAAGGAGAGAGCACAAAATCAGTAGTCGCCACAAGCAGACGACCCCGAAATTCTCACCCACTGTCTGCCGCGAGGCAAAAACCTAAGCATATAAAATCTAAAGGACATCCTCACCAAGAAGGGCGATACGATGTGTTCAACAAAATAGGACAATGGCCATGGAGGTGGCAGGAAAGTCCAGTACTACAAAGCAAGGCATCTCATATGGATGTCTACTACCTTACGAAAGGAAACCCCCTGAAGACTGGCGACCTGAATAAGCGATGCGCATCCAGATCAGGTGTAGAATACAAACCCTCATGATGAAAAGTTTAGGCCCCAGCCCCATGTGCGTCAGCCGTGTGCAGATGACACTGCAGCCACCAATGCCCGCACGAGTTTGTCAGCGACATCACTGTTTCTCTGGCAAACCTGTGTGGCCATTGCCTGTCATGGTTTCATTCGCACGCAACTACCACAGCTTGGGCCCTCAGCCTTAAAGGGGTTGTCTCACTGGCTTCTATTATGCTGCAGCAGAAGCCAGGTCTGTAGCTATAGCAACCAGTGCAGGCAGCCTATCATGAGAGATTGAACAGGTCTGTAGCTATAGCGACCAGTGCTGGCAACCTATCATGTGGGATTCAACAGGTCTGTAGCTATAGCGACCAGTGCTGGCAGTCTATCATGAGAGATCAAACAGGACTGTAGCTATAGCAACCAGTGCTGGCAGTCTATCAAGAGAGATAGAACAGGTCTGTAGCTATAGCAACCAGTGCAGGCAGCCTATCATGAGAGATTGAACAGGTCTGTAGCTATAGCAACCAGTGCAGGCAGCCTATCATGAGAGATTGAACAGGTCTGTAGCTATAGCAACCAGTGCTGGCAGCCTATCAGGATAGATCAAACAGGTCTGTAGCTATAGCGACCAGTGCTGGCAGCCTATCATGAGAGATTGAACAGGTCTGTAGCTATAGCGACCAGTGCTGGCAGCCTATCATGAGAGATTGAACAGGTCTGTAGCTATAGCGACCAGTGCTGGCAGCCTATCATGAGAGATTGAACAGGTCTGTAGCTATAGCGACCAGTGCTGGCAGCCTATCATGAGAGATCAAACAGGACTGTAGCTATAGCGACCAGTGCTGGCAGTCTATCAGGAGAGATAGAACAGGTCTGTAGCTATAGCAACCAGTGCTGGTAGCCTATCATGAGAGATTAAACAGGTCTGTAGATATAACAACCAGCGCTGGCAGCCTATCAGGAGAGATTGAACAGCTCTGTAGCTATAGTGACCTGAGGAGCTGATGCAGCCCATACAAGAGGGGATATCTAGGAATAGGTAGGACACTGTTAATGGACACATATTGCAAAGTGACTTGTTTTTTGCAAGATCTTTAACATAAAAAGCAGCGATCCCTGTAGTGAGACAACCCCTTTAAAGGGGTGTTCTAACTTCGCACTTTAATGGCATATCAACAGGATATCCCATCAAAGTCTGATAGGTGCAGGTCCCAGAGGTGGCACCCACATCTTGAAATCAGGCCCTGAAAGTGTCGACTCAGAATGGTGATCCGGTCACACTTGTACACGACTCTCCATTGTGTTCTCAGTACAGGGGCGCAGTGTGTTTGGCCATACTCAGAACTGCCAGTGAACAGAATGGAGATTCGCGCGCAAGCCTGGCCGGATCTCTGTTTCGAGTTGACACTTTCTGGGGCCCGTTCCAAAGATGTATGTACCACAGGTGAGACTTGTATCTATCTTACATTGTATATGCTAGTAATATAGCATGAAAGGACAAAATGAAAACACCCCTTTAAAATACAGACAGGAAAGGGGTATTCCAATCTTGTAGTGATGGCATATTGCTAAAATGATTGGAGAAGGTCTGACCTCTGAGACCTCAACTGATCCTGGGGGCTTAGCACTGTGTGTCTTATAATGTTATGTCTTTTAGCTGTGCAGAAAAAACCTTAAAAAGGTGCTAAACCAGCAATGCAGCCCTCTTCACTCTTCGCATCAGCGTCCCCACCCCTTCCCCCCCCTCCGCCCCCATTCACAGTGATAGCATATCTTAGCAATACTCTATCACTATATGTCAATACCAATGAACTGAATTATTCTAGCAGGGAAAATAATACACACTAAAGACCTCATAAGTGTCAAGTGGGAGGGATTAAAAAAAGTATCATCATTGTTGTCACTGCTGTAGAACAGCGATATTGTCTGTAACTCCAGTACTAGTGGAGTCAGACGGCAGCACATGATCCGGTCATGGGATTATTGAACGCTATTGTATCCAAAAAATATATTAGGGCACCAGGCTGAAGCCCCTGTCAAGAGTCAGGTTCCATTTAACAAGTCTAACCTGCACATCACATATGTTCTATCATGTCTATCTGGATGTCACAGAGGAGGGTTTCCAGCTTCGGACACCCCTATACTAGCCACAGGAAAGAGACTGCATGAACGTAATAGGTCATGCTCAGACAGTGGGGTGTATGGACATGACATCCCTCTCTCCTTCCGCTCAGATTAGTATAGTGCTGACATTCTGATCCTGAACCAGGAGGCTCAGGATGAACGTTACAGGTCGAACACTATTGTAACCCCCAAATATATTAGGGCACCTGGCTGAAACCCCGATGTCAAGAGCCAGGTTCCATTTAACAAGTTTAACCTGCACATCACAAAGGTTTTATCAGGTCTATCTGGATGTCACAGAGCTTCGGACACCCCTATAGTAGCCACTGAAAGACACTGCAAAGAAAGTCCCAACCCTAGTTATAATTTGCGCTATGTAATGCTATATTCCCCCTGACCCGTAGGGCAGCTTACTTCTTGAGATGGGTTTATCTGATTGGTGCAACCCCTTTAAGAGCATTAAAGGTGTGCTGTTATCTGGCATTTTGGTTACATATTGATAGGATATGCAATAAAGTCTGATATGTGAGGGTCCCACCTCACGGACCTGCATTTTCAGGAATGGAAAGGGTGAGATCGCGCTTGCACACAACTCTTCATTCTGACACTTTCGGAGGCCCGTTCCAGAGATAGGTGCAGGTCCCCTAAATGTGACTCGTATCTATCTATCAGACATTGATGCCATATTCTATCAATACACCTTCAAAGCAGATGATAGGAAATCCCCTTTAAATGGGTTGTCCCACTTCAGACCATAATAGCATAGTGTTAGGATATGCCGTCAATGTCAGATAGGTGCAGGTCACACCTGTGCGACCCGCAATTTCGAGATCGAGTCCTGAAACTTCTACGCTTTGAATGGAGAGATGGTCAGGACTCCCCATTGAAATCAATGGCAGTTCCAAGTACAACCTAAAGATGAGAACCACACCTATCAAGACATTGATGGCGCATCCTCACGATATGCCATCACTGTCCGTAGTGGGACAACCACTTTGAGCCCCCTTCACTTTCTCCATGACACTGACCTTATAAAAGACATCAGGAACATACTGCTCGCTGCTTGACTCTTTGGCATAGCCCAGTTCTGGAGCATCTCTGCAGGGCAAAAGGCACTCGTCTCGCACAAGTGCCATACACTGATTGGACACCTGGTATCCCTCAAAATGCACTTGGTTATCCGGTCCCCCTGTGAAATGAGAAGAGGACAGATGAAGCCGCAATGTACACAGGATCCACTACACAAAGTGAGGGTCTGGTACATAATACATGATTGCATAAAGTAACAATCCTACCCGTAGCCACCACAGTCACAAACTTGGAGCCAAAGTGTCCATCTGGAGACAGTCGACATAGGTTTGGGTGCTGGTTCTGGAAGAAGCCAGCTGTGATGCATTCCTCTGCGCTTAGGAAATACGAATCCTAGGGAGAGAGAGAACACGGCTAAGTACAGATGCTTATACCTACTGACTAGCGGCAATTGTGTTTTCCAGTCATAGCAAGTGATGGGATCTCGCTTTAGCATATGCTGTCACTTGCTGATCCCAGGGATCAGAGAACTCCTCATGGTCCCCAACAGCACCCTATAATAAAAGCATTAACCAGATGCTGACCGCCCGTAGACTATAAACGCCCAGAAAGTGGTCATATTATTCTGCATGGACACTCTGGAACATCTGTAGAGAGTGTGCAGCTGGGGGAGTGCTCAGCCGGCTATCAGCGTTGGCTGGGCACTCTACTGAGAAGGTAGGTACAGATTATTACATTCCTGCCTTCCTGATCGGTCATTGAGCCTCCCAGCACCAGTGGTCACATGACTACCTTGGCTCATTAATTGCAAGACACCCCTGAAGAAGCATACACGCGAAACGCGCGTAGGTAATCCTGTCATTGGCAGTCTATCTGGGTATAGTATCTTACAAGAAACATAGCATACTATCTATTTATTTTGCTTTCTGGGCACATTTTGCTTCTAAATATTTATTCATAGTATATACTTATTTTTGTTGCCCGTTTGCATTTTATTATAATATATGTATCTATGTATTGAATATTCATTTGTACTTTATTGTAGCAAATTATAGATTTCGCTGTGTGCACTAGGCATTTGTTGTTCATCTTTCTATATATTTAGAGGATATATACGTTTTACCTATATGTAGCAGAGTATGTGTAAAAGTAGACTATAGTATTGGTATTTATACAGGTATGTATTTATTACTCTTTCCCAGAGGACTGCTTAAACCTCTTCACATTTTTTGAGTCATATTTAGTGTTTTTACTTAAACTATTTTATGTAATGTAACATGTTTCAATAAAGTTTTTTGCCATTTTAAATTTTAGTGGTTGCTGTGATCTTGTTAAAGTGTTATTAATTGCAAGAGCTACTAGGTCTTATCAAAGCCAGATCAGCTCTGCAGTGACTTCAGGGGGTGCATGTCCCTTTAACTGGGGCTAATATATCAGCCTCAATTACAGAGGAAATTAGCACAAAAAAACAAAAATACTTAAATATGGGCACTGTAAAAAAACAAAAACAAAACACAACAACAGTAACAGCCCAAACCATGATGAACCCAAAACTATATATCGCCTATGTATAACCGCTTAACTACAGACATCCCAATACTTATTGGGATACTTGTTGAACTGAGGGCTTATGTGTGAGCATACAGTGCTCTGCAGAGAGCTTACCTTGTTCCTACTGTACCGGACAGTACCTTTTCTAGTATCTTCTGAAACCAGGTCAGTGAATATCCAGCCAACCTATAAAGAAACAAGATTGTGAGCGGGTATGCATGTGAACACCCCATCCACCCTAAATTAGTTAAAAAAAAAACAAAAAAAAAACTACCTACTTCATAATAAGCAATTATATGTTTACATGAAAATGAAAAATAACACCGCTCCTTCCTTATGTTTTTCACCTTCACAGGGTCCAATCAGTTTTCTCTGCACTCAGCTCCAGAATGGGCCTACACTAGCTGTTATGATGTCTCCCATACACTACACACATAGAGAAGTTCCTTCCATCCCATCTATCTTTCGTCTTACAGCAGCAATGAGCAGCACCAAGGCGAGACAATAAAACATTTACTAGAAGCAGTGTCTGTTTGCCTGTGCCCCTCTCTCTATAGCTGCTCCTTCCTCTTCCCCCTACACTCTCCACAGACACTGGGGCGAGACAATAAAACATTCACTAGAAGCAGTGTCTGTTTGCCTATGCCCCTCTCTTTATAGCTGCTCCTTCCTCTTCCTCCTACCTCTCATAGCGCTGGGCGAGACAAAAAACATTTACTAGAAGCATGTCTGTTTGCCTATGCCCTTCTCTCTATAGCTGCTCCTTCCTCTTCCCCCTACACTGTCCACAGACACTGGGGCGAGACAATAAAACATTCACTAGAATCAGTGTCTATTTGCCTATGCCCTTCTCTCTATAGCTGCTCCTTCCTCTTCCTCCTACACTCTCCATAGACAACTATGGTCAGCAAATGAAACCTTCTGTTTCTGAGCTGTAAATCTGTGCAGTTGGGGGGGAGTGCTCAGCCGGCTATCAGTGTTGGCTGGGCACTCTACCGAAAAGGTAGGCACAGATTACTATGTCCCTGCCTTCCTGATCGGTCATTGAGCCTCCCAGCACCAGTGGTCACATGACTGCCTGGGCTCAGTAATTGCAAGAGCTACTAGGTCTTACCAGAGCTAGATCTGCTTTGCAGTGACTTCAAGGCGTGCACTTCCCTTTAACTGGGGCTAACCTATCAGCCCCAGCTCCAGAATGGGCCTACACTAGCTGTTATGTCGTCTCCCGTACACTGCACACATAGAGAAGATCCTGCTACCCCATCTATCCTTCGTCTTACAGCAGCACTGGGGCGAGACAATAAAACATTCACTAGAAGCAGTCTGTTTGCCTATGCCCCTCTCTCTATATAGCTGCTCCTTCCTCTTCCTCCTACACTCTCCATAGACATCTACGGTCAGCAGATGGAACCTTCTGTTCCTGAGGTGTAAATCTGGATTTTACAAGTGAATTCATAATGATTGATAAGTGAAAGAGACAGGAGGCAAGACTGTAGAGTCTGCTTTCACATGCAACTTTTCTTGGAAAATGCTGTGGTTTTTCTTAATTTTTTTTTGGCAGGTTTGCATTCAAAGCAAAGGGAAATATAAAGAAAGGACTTGTACTTCTCCCCCTGCTGCCTAGCTGTGCAGCTCTGCTTTACAGTCCCTTTTTCCTTGCCTTTCTTAATCCAAGCTTGGCTGCAATCTCATCCACCACTTTGGCTTTTGGATCCTCGAGCAGCTCCAGGCTGTTCTGTGTCCCAATCTAAAAAAAAAGAAACAGAGAAATGATACCATGCACACACTATACTGTGCTATGAACTGGAAGTAGGGATGAATACTGTGGAAGATAAGCCCCTTTAACCCCTTAAGCCAAACGCCTGAAAAGAAGTTAATGACCAGAACATTTTTTTAGTTTTTTCAACAGTTGTAAATTTTAAATATTTTCAATAATGCTGTTGTAGGAGGCCTCGTTTTTTTCGAGATAAGTTGTACTTTATGGGGGAATAGTTTAAATTCACTTATAAATAATTACAGAATTTTTTTTCTTTTACACCATAGACATTTCAATATTTTTTTTATTTTTATTTTTTTACACTTTTTATGTTTTTGAATTTTTTTTTTTTAAATCCCATGAAGGGAGAACTGTTTTATTTTTTTTACACTTGGTAATGTATTAGCGTATTCATATATGCTAATACATTATAATCTGTTTCAGTCTGATACAGGCAGTGATCAGGACAACACACAGGCTGCCCTGATCATTGGCTTCTTACACAGACAGCCCTGGGGCTCCTCTAGGTGCTCAGGGCTGACTGTGCAGCTGTTCCCCGGGCTCTGTCGGGTCACCGGGTGTTCCGATCACCCGAAAGAGCAGGGAAACCCTTTGATTGCGCTGCGGTCACTGACTGCGGCAATCAAAGGGTTAAAGCACTGGGAAGTGGAGGTTCCACGGCGCTTGCAGGAGCTGCACTGGGATCAGGGCTGTGTAGTACAGCCCCGTTCTCAGCACTGCTGCGGCACTGAGAGCCGCAAACTCCAATGTCAGCAGTGACGCCAAAAGACGTCGCTGCAGACGAACGACCTGAAATGCCCGACGGTTGTTAAGGAGTTAAAGACAAGAATCTATATGTTACATACTTGTAATTAGCATAAAGTCTTACATTGCTCCAATCGTAAAGCACAAGTGCCCACTTACCTGTGGCGGTTCATAGATGGCAGCCACCTCAGCCCGAATGCCAAGTGGGATGTCCTTGTGTTCTGTGTACCTGCCATACAAGTAGCCTATGTGCTGGTTTCCGGTTTTGCGCCAGAAGTCCAGGAAGCGGTCAGCGATGGTGTGGTTTTCAAACATAATGTTGTCCACATGTCTGTATTTCTACAGGAAGAAGAAAATTGAACGTACATGCTTAAAGGGGTTGTCTCGCTACAAAGAATAGCTCTCAAATTGTAGGGAACACAAAATAAAGACATTTTCCAAATATATTGCTTTGTTCCTTTGTTTTCCCTAAGGAGATACAAGTAAATTTATGACCTCCCTGGCTATTTCAGTTCCCTCAGTAACCGACCTGCAAACAATTCTCCCCCTGCTGTTTGTTCAATGAGATAACAGTGAGTGATGTCTTCACACAGGTCAAGGCAGTGTCTGTGCTGCTGAGCAGTAAAAAGCTTGATTTATGTAAAATAAACAGAACTGTAATTAGGGCTTTTGTTTTGGGGATTAGATAAAGCCTTCTGAGAGCAGTTTGAAAAGCTTCTTAGCTAATCTGATCTAATTAGCAACTGAAAGCACGGAGCAGGGAGCTGTATGCAAATGAGTCAGTCTGAACCAGGAAGTGACAGAGTATTTCATTCATGCATTCTGTGAAACTCTGTAGTAAGACAACTCCTTTAAAAAAAAAAAAGGGAAACTAAAGAACAGACTGTATCAATATTTGCTTTAGAACAGGAAACCAAGCACAAGAAACCCGCCGTCTAGTCTTACAATCCCATCTGTTCCTGCAGCTTATAGCAATCGCTGCTTAGACAAGTGTAACGTTCAGGTCACATCATAGCCCTTCCGGCGGCACCAGGAGCCATAATCTCCATGGTCCATCTTTGACCCGTTTCTTGACTCTTCATTTGATCTTATATATCACCATTTTGGTCCCCTGAAGAGACCGTGGTGGGTCGAAACATGTTGGGACGTTACATGATGAGTACATAGGGGTCTGTAGGGAGAGTCATCGCATCTTTGTGGGGTCGCCCCTTTTGGGGCGGGTGCTCCGCTTATTTGATTGGTGCAAACATTGCCAGGGATATATTAGGGTGAGTTTACCCTCTGCTTCTACCCGGTAGCACCTAATATTTTTGATATATGTGAGAACTAGAATATTTAATACATATATCTAATTGGAGTTCATTGAGTAACAAGTCGTTCAGCATTTTAAAATTGTGAAGTAAAAGTTATATTTTATATTCCACACAATTATCACATGCACTCCATTTTTTAGTGTGTTTTTTCGGTTGGTGTGATGGAGTAATTGCCTGATGTAATAGATTATTTCGGGAATAGGTTCTTTCTAATGTTCAGGTCAGCCACAAACCATATACATTGTCCATTTAAAAGGAGAGGTCCACGACCGCACTTTTACATTACAGGTCGGCTTATAGCTTTCTACGAGCAGACCGAGATACAGAATGAGGAGGGCAGCGCTTGCGGCCATCCTCTCCATGGAAGTTCCGAATATAGCCGAACGAGTGAGCGATTGTGCTGGGCTTTATCCGGAACTCCCATAGAAATGAAGGGGAAGTACTGCCGCAAGCGCCTCCCTCCTCACTCAGTAAGGGTATGTTCACACGGCTTATTTTGGCTCGCATTTTGCCGCATATTTCGCGGCACACTGCGCTTAATACGCGGGGAAATGCGCCCCATAATTACGGTAATCCATAGCTCTCATAGCTCTTCTCCCCGCTCGTACAATACGATCGTATTGTACGCGTGGGGCGATAAGTGTCATGTCAATTGCCTGTGGCGAATACGTGGCGCGAGTAATGCATGTTTATGGGGCCGGTGGTCTGCGCCCACCCCCCTCCCCCGCCAGAGTATGCGCGTACTAGCGCAACTCCCAAAGACCCGGCGTAATTTCGGAGCGTACTGTACGCCCCGTAATTACGCCGTGTGAACATACCCTAACATGACTGGCTCATAGCTAACTATGAGCCAACCTATAATGCGGAAGTGCGGTCATCAGAACACCCCTTTAAACCTGGCATGACTTACCTGTCGGTTGAGTGTAATAGCGCTGGGCTGGCATTTGGTACAGATTCCTTCAGGCCACGGTGGATGACCCTCACAACCCGATTTAATCTTGCAGCTGATGTTCTCCAAGGCCACAAATTTCCCCCTGAAAATAAAAACACCACACTGACGTCCTTGGCCATGATACCACATAACCATGTATCAAATAGACAAAACATTTCTGCAGTGTAGTCATCACATCGAGGCGGCAGGAAATTTCCATCCCCGGCGTAAGACAGACCGTAACTGCAGAAAACACATACAAACCCAGAAGAGTATTTTTATTTTAAAGGGGTTGTCTCACTACAGGGATCGCTGCTTTTTTTTGAAAAAGATCTTGCAGAAACAAGTCACGTTGTAATATGTGTCCATTAACAGCGTCCTACCTATTCCTAGATCTCCCCTCTTGTATGGGCTGCATCAGCTCCTCAGGTCACTATAGCTACAGACCTGTTTGATATCCCCTGATAGGCTACCAGACCTGGTTGCTATAGCTACAGACCTGTTCCATCTCTCCTGATAGGCTGCCAGCACTAGTCACTATAGCTACAGACCTTTTTGATCCCTCCTGATAGGCTGCCAGCATTGGTCACTATAGCTACAGACCTGTTTGATATCCCCTGATAGGCTGCCAGCACTAGTCACTATAGCTACAGACCTTTTTGATCCCTCCTGATAGGCTGCCAGCATTGGTCACTATAGCTACAGACCTGTTTGATCTCCCCTGATAGGCTGCCAGCACTGGTTGCTATAGCTACAGACCTTTTTGATCCCTCCTGATAGGCTGCCAGCACTGGTTGCTATAGCTACAGACCTTTTTTGATCCCTCCTGATAGGCTGCCAGCACTGGTTGCTATAGCTACAGACCTGTTTGATCTCTCCTGATAGGCTGCCAGCACTGGTCACTATAGCTACAGACCTGTTCAATCTCTCCTCATAGGTTGCTATAGCTACAGACCTGGCTTCTACTGCAGCCTAGTGAAAGCCAGTAAACGCCCCCCGAATTCAAAATGTAACCAAGAAAACAGGACTGAGGTGAGATGACTCAATGAAGTGAGACAAATCCTTTAACTTATAGGGATGTTCCCACCATGGACTATGATAGGTTATCAATAGGATATGTCAGGTGAGGGTTCCACTTCTAGATCCTGCCCTTCTCTTGAGAACGGGCCCCTGAAAGTGTCGGCCCAGAATGGAGAACCGGTCACCCTTGTGCATGACTTTATATTTCGTTCTATGGGAGTTCCCAGCACAGCAGAACACACCGCTCACCTGTACTCTGAACTCTCAGAACAGAATGGAGAGTCGCCTACAGGTCCGACCGCCTCGCTTCTCTGAGCCAACATTTTAGGGGGCCCGTTCCTGAGATAGGTGCGGGCTCAAAACTATTAGACTTTGATGGCATATCCTGGCAATACGTCATGGAAGTCTATGGTGGGAACACCACACTTAACCTCCACCTCTTGATCTGGCCAGTGTGTACTTCTAAAGTGCAGGGCCGGCCCCATTCACTTTCATTATCAGCGCCGTGAAGAAGTGACGTCACTTTTCTCTCCCGGCGTACAATACGTGCGCATTGTACTCAGGGGAAGACGGACATAGAGCTATGAATTACCGTAATTGCGGGGTGCATTTCAGGTGTAAGGAAGCGCAAATACATGGCCTCGCAATTGCGCCGTGTGAACCTACCCTTAGAGAGTCAAATGGAAAATCGCGTATTGAAGGACTGGTTAATTTTTTTTGTTTCCTAATCCCTTTTCTTTTTCAGCTGATGGAAAGAGGAGGGGAGGGGATTATAGAAATGGGAAGGACTTGCTATTCCTGGTTTATTAACAACAAAACAGTGGGGAGGGCTCCTGCTTCAGCAAGCAGCCTTAGGGTATGTTCAAACGGCGTAATTGCGGCGCGTACGGTACGTCCCGCAATTACGCCGGGTGTTCGGGAGTCGCACTGATCGAAGCATACGCCCGCGACGCGGGGGGAGGGGAGGGCGCCGCCCCATAGACTGTCATTACTCGCAGCACGAAAGCACCGCGAATAACTGACAAGTCACTTATCTCCCCGCGCATACAATACGATCGCGTGCGGGACGAGATGAGAACTATGGTCTACCGTAATATGAGGTGCGTCGCGCTTGTATTAGAGTGCAGTACGAAACGCGCCCCATAGTAAGCCGTGTGAACATAGCCTTAGGGTATGGTCACAGGGGGTAATTTCAGCACGCATTTCGCCTGGTATTTGCACTCTAATACGGGCGAGATGCACACCGAAAATATGATAATCCATAGCTCTCGTAGAGAACTATGGATTACGCCTCGTCCCGCACGCGATCGTATTGTATGCGCGGGGAGATAAGTGACATGTTAATTATTCGCAGTGAATATGCGACGCGAGTAATGCATGTCTATGGGGCCGGCGGGCGCTTTAATACGGGCGAGATGTGTGCCACAATTACGGTAATCCATAGTTCTCATACAGAATGGATTACGCCTCCTCTCCCCACTCGTATAATCCGATCGTATTGCACGCGCGGGGAGATAAGTGATATGTCAATTACTTGCGACGAATACGGGGCCGGCGGGCTGACAGCCCCCTCATCCCGTGGAAGTACGCGCGTATTGGCATGAGCTCCCGAAAGACACGATGTACGGCGGTTCACATCGTGTGAACATACGCTTAGGCTATGTTCACACGGCTTATTTGCGGGGCGTATAATCACGCCATTGTAGATGGGGCGGGGGTGCCGAGCATGCAGCATGACTTGCAGATTACCGGGGGCGCGTATACGCCGGCTAGTAATTCACATGTCACTTATCTCCCCCCCGCGGCGGATTCGCCATGCAGGGAGGGAAACGTAATCCATAGTTCTCTATGAGAACTGTGGATTACCGTAATGACTGGGGCGGATTCCAGCCGTAATTTGTGCACTCCGGCGCATAATTACGGACTGAAATACGTCCTATTTTAAGCCGTGTGAACATGGCCTTACAGAGAGACACCGGCGGCACAGGTTCCTCGGCTGCTCTCCTGAGATGCAGTATGAATTTCTGTATTAATTTCTTACAGGTTAGGATTAGGGAGGGAATCGGATGTACTTTGGATGATTGCATTGCTGCTACATTTAGCCTCGCTCTCCCTTCCCAGTGGCGTCCGGGATATTTGGACTCCAGCTACTCACTTGTCTGCGCCTCCTGTCAGCTTGCGGATATAGGCGTGGAAGGACATGTGTTTCACTGGGGGCTCCAGATGTGTTTGGGGTAATCCCCATCGGGGAAAGCGGGGGGACAAAACAAAGGTTTTCCGCTGAGGAGATAACGCGCGGGACTCCCCCCAAACCCAAAAAAGCAAGCATTTCTTTGGTCACCCCCTCACCTTTTAACGGGGGCACAGGCACACTTTACCCACCGGGGCCATGGCGACACCGCAGGGGAAAAACAAGCAGTATTTTAATTTTAGCAAGGCTGTGCAAAAAAAAAAGGGGTACCCTTTTTTTTCGGACTAAAAAACGCACCCTTTTTTTCCCCCAAGATTTGGGAGGAAATTTGGGGGTACGTTTTTTAAAGTTTCCCAAAAAAACGATAGGGCGTCTTATGTTCCGATGGTTTTTAAAGGTCCAAAAAAATGGTAAATTGCCTTTTTCGGGAATTTAAAGGGGGTTTTCTCACCAGGCTGGGTTTTACAGAGCCACGCCCAAAACCCTTTTTTTTTTGAAAAATCTGAAATTTTTTCAGGTTTTCTTTTTTTTCATTCCCGTTACACTGACATTGGGCCAGGAGGGTTTTTAAAATTATAACAAGGTAAAACTCTGAAGGTTAAAACTTTTATTTATTAAATTTAAAAAACTCCATTTTTAAAATAAGCCTCCCCCGGATGTTTCGCCATTTTGGTTTTTTTGGGGAGCTTGTTTAAAATCATATAGAGGGCCGGGGGGAAATTTTTTTAAAAGTGGGAGGGTTTTTGGGGGAAACTTAATTTAATTTTTTTTTACTTAAGGAAGGTTTTTAAAAATTTTTCCTTTAAAACCCCCTTTAAAAAACAAACAGCAAAGTAGTTGGAAAAAAATTTTTTTTCCTTTTTAATTTTCCCCCTTTCAATGAAAACCCAATTTCGTTGTTGTGGAAAACCCGTTTTAAATTTTTTCTTTGGGAAAGGGCAAAAATTTGGGTCCCCTTAAAAAAGGGGTAAAACCTTCCCGGCCCACCCCAAAAGGGAAAGGGGGGTTTAGGGAAAATGGTCTTTGGGGCCAACCCCCAAAACAAAAGGATGTAAGCTTTTTGGGGGGTTTTTTTTCTTTTGGGGTGGAGAATTTTAAGGGTTAAGGGCCACCCGGGGGAAAGGTTAAGGGGGGTTTGGTTTTTGGGGGGTTTTAACCCTTTTCCAAAAACCCGGGGGTAAGGTTAAAAATCCCCAAAAAAATTCCCCACCCCCCCCGGGCATTTCCTTTCGGGGGGTGGGGATCAAGATTCCCCGACTCTTGGCCTTGAAGGTTTTTTACCCAAAAAAAGGCCTGGCCTTTTCCCTCCAACGTTAGGTGGAATTTATTGGTATTTTGGGGGTTTTTTAAAGTGGGGTTTTCCTTTTCTGTAAAGATTTTAGCCTTTTTTCCGGGAGGGAATGTTAAAAGAAAACCTTTTTGGGGCCCTCTTGGGCCCCATTTTTATACTTTTTTAAAAAAGATAATAGATTTTTAGGGGGGCCAAGGGGTTTCCTTTGGGTTACCATCCTTTTTTTCGCCCACATTCCCTCCATTTCCCAACTTTTCTTAAATTCACTGAACCCAAAAGGGGTAAGGAGTGGTTTTGTGGATTTATACTGCAGGGAAACTTCAGAAGCTCAAAATAAACTTTTAAAAGTAACTCTTCCTTTTATTTGACAGAGAAAGACACACTTTTGTTCTCAACTGGGCCCTCCAAACCTTCTAATTGGGACTTCCTTTTGGTTTCTGTTTCCAATCGGAAGGGGAGCAGGACGGTAACCCTAGAAACCCGTATGGGATCAAAAGCAATAAGCAGAGCAAAAAAGAGAAGGGGAGAAACAAGTCCCGGGAAACCTTGAAAATCTTTTGTGCACCAGACGAGAAAAGGGGAAAAGGAGTCAAATCGGGAACCCCAGAGAAATTCCGGATGTCCTCAGAGCAAAAGAGAAAAAGGGGGGAGCAGGATGGTTTAAACCCGGGAAAACCCGTGTTACTCAGACAGGGTAAAAAAAACAGAGAGAGAAGGGGAGAGCAAAGGGCGGTAACCCAGAAAACCCGTTTTTCACTCAGAGCAGATAAGACAGAGCCCAGAGAGAAGGGGAGAGCAGGGGCGGTAACGGGGGGGAAACCTTGTGCAATCAGAGGGGAGATAAGACAGAGCAGAAAGAGAAGGGGGGGAGCAGGACGGTAACCAAGAAAACCTTTTGGCAATCAGAGAAAAGAGAGAAGTGGAAAAGCAGGCGGGGAACCAGAGAAACCTGAGTGGGTTTTCAGGCAGAGAGAGAAGGGGGAGGGGCAGGGCGGTAACCCCGAGAAACCTGGGGTGCCTCAGAGCAAAAGAAGAAGGGAGAAACAGGGGGGAACCAGAGAAAAAACCCGTTGGTTTCATCAGAGCAGAGAAAAAAGGGGAGAGCAGGGGGTAAAACCCAAAAAACCCGTGTGCACTCCAAAAGCAGAAAAAGAAAAGAAGCAAGGGGAGGGGGGGGGGGGAGGGCAGGACGGTAAACCAGGGGGGAAAACCCTTTTGTGGGGGCCCCAGAGGGGCCAAAAAATTTAAAAAGGGGGCAGGGGGGGGAGAGGGAAAAGAGAGCAGGACTTTAAACCCGAGAAAAATGTGTACAAATCCGAGCAGGAAAAGAAGGGGCTAGCAGGAGGGCGGTAACCTAGAGAAAACCCGTGTCACTCAAGCAGATAAGACAGAGCAGAGAGAGAAAGGGGGGAGCAGGACGGGGGAAAACCCGAGAAACCTGTGTGCACTCAGAAACAGAGGGGGAGAAGGGGGGGAAACAGGGCGGTAACCAGGGGAAAAACCGTGGGGCACTCAAGAGATAAGACAGAGCAAGAGAGAAGTGGGGAGCAGGACGGTAAACCCGAGAAACCTGTGTGCACCCCAGAGAGTTTAAAAATAGCAGAGAGAGAAGGGGAGGCGGGGCGGGAACCCAGAGAAAAACCCGTGTACACTCAACAGGGGAGAAAGTGGAGACAGGGCGGTAACCAGAAAACCGTGTTTAATTTAGGGGCAGAGAGAAAAAAAGGGGGGGGGGGAGCAAAGGGCGGTAACCTAGAGGGAAAACCCGGTGCACTCAGAGCAGAGAGAGAAGGGGAGAGCAGGAGGGTAAAACCCGAGAAACCCGTGGTTTCCTCAGAGCAGATAAAGCCAGGCAGAGAGGGGGAAAATGGGAGAGCAGGAGCGTTTAACCCGGGAAAACCCTTTTTGCACTCAGAGCAAAAAAGACCCGAGGAGAGGGAATTTTGGGGGGCAGGGGCGGTAACCAGGAAACCTGTGGGCACTCAGAGCAGATAAGGGGGAGAGCAGAGAGAGAAGGGGGGAAACAGGAAAGGTAACCAGAGAAACCTGTGTACACTCAGAGAGAGAGAAGAAGAAGAAACGGACGGTAAAACCCAGAGAAACCGTGTTCACTCAGAGAGAGAGGAAAAAGGGGGGAGCAGGTCGGTAACCCAGAGAAACAAGTATGCACTCGGAGCAGATAAGGGAAAAAGCAAAAGAGAGAAAAGGGGAGAAACAGGGCGGTAACCCCAGAGGGAAAACCGGGGGCACTCAGAGCAGATGGAAAGGGCAGGGAGAGAAGAAGAGAGCAGGGAAAATTAAAAACCCGGGAAACCGGGGTGCACTTTAGAGCAGATAAGACAGAGCAGAGGGGGAGAAGTGGAGAGCAGGCGGTTTAACCCGAGAAACCTGTTTTGGGAAATCGAGCAATAGGACCGGAACAGAGAGGAAGAAGAGAGAGGACAGTAAACCCGGGAAACCTGGGGGGCACTCCGGAAAATAAGACAGAGGGAGAGAAAGAAATGGAGGGGCAGGGACGGTAACCAGGGAAACCTGTGTGCATCAGAGCAGATAAGAGAAACAGAGGAGAAGGGGAGAGCAGGACGGAACCTAGAGAAACCTGTGTTTCAAATCAGGGCAGAGAGAGAAGTGGAGAGCAGGCGGTAACCGAAAAACCCGTTTTTTGCCTTTAAGCAGAGAGAAAGGGGGGAGCAGGAAAGGTTTAAAAGAGAAGAAACCTGTGTGCCCTCAGAGCAAAGAGTGAAGGGGGGGAAACAGGATGGGAACCAGAGAAACCCGGTTTCACTCAGAGCAGGAGAGGAAGGGGGGAGCAGGGGGGGGAACCAGAGAAAAAAAGTTTTGGGACCAGAGCACATAAAAACAGGGGCAGGGAGAGAAGGGAGAGCAGGAGGTAACCAAGAAAACCTTTTTTGGGCTCAACAGATAAGACAGGCAAAAGAAGAAGGGGGGAAAGGACACTAACCAGGGGGGGGGGGGGGGGGGAAACCTTGGTTTTGCACTCAGAGCAGATTTTAAAACAGGAAAAACAGAAAGAGAAGGGGAGAGCGGAAAGATAACCCGAGAAACCTGTTTGGGGACTCAGAGCGGTAAAAAACCCACAAATTTAGTCTAAACAAAGGGAATATCAAAAAAAACCCAAAGTATTTGTTAAAAAGGGTTTTAAATTTTTTCGTTTTTCTAAATGTTTTAAAGCTGATCCTTTTTTTCAAGACAACCCCTTTAAATTTGGGTTGGGTTTTTGTCCCCATTTCACAGTTGGGGGGATCGGGTGCCCCTCAGGGAACGTTTCCCCAAAGGGTTTATAACAAACCGTCAGTTGGTAAAAAAAAAAAGTTTGGGTTTCCGCAAAATAGCCAACGCGACCCCATAGAAATCAACAGAACAGACATAGTCCTATTTGGGGTAAGGGTTGCCCAAAGTAAAAAGCTTTCCACGTGGGAAAAAAATGCTTAGCCTTTCCCCCACTGTTTTGGGGATAACCAGTGCGGTTTTTTTTTTTTTCATGGGACCCCAATGGACGCAGGATACAAGTGGCATCTGATACCATCATGGCCACAATAAGCACAGATAGGGTATGTTCATACAGCGTGTTGGATCTGTTTTTGTTCTCAGAAATGCACCCCAAAAACGCCCTGTTTAAAAAACGCTTCAAATCGCACCAAAAAACGCAGGTGCATGTTTGGCTGCAGCAGATCGCACCCCTATAGTAAATAAACAGGGCCCTTTTGCTGCCTTTTTTTGGGGTCAAGAAATTTACATGAGAATTTTTGGAACGGATCCGAAAGACGCAAAAGGGAAGCATCGGTGATCACTCCCTTTTTGAACCCGGCCGTACGTGTTTTAATTGAAACAAAGTAACCACACTTTTACATGCGTGTTTGGGGCAGAAACAGGCCAAAAAAAGCTCCAAAATCGGATTTCCCAATTTTGCTGTGTTTAACATACCCCTTTTTCGTGTTCAAAAAAAAATTAGGAAATAAAGGATATTCCCAGCAGTGTTTGGATCTTCTGTTCCTGAGACAGAGGTTGCATATTTGGGCCAGACTGATTTATTTGCAGCTTGCTCAGGGTCATATAAGTGCCTTATTATTAGAATTTTATGGGGAAAATGAGGGGTTTTTTTTTCCTAATCCAAAGGGGGCCCACGATCAAAAATTTTCCCCGGGTTTCCAAACTATTTGCCATTTAAAAAGAAAAAATAAATCATATCTCTCTGCTTTTTTTTCTATTCCACATATAATTTACATGGGAGGGCTGTGGGAGTCCCCGGGAAGCCAAAGCCCCCACATTTCCCAAACTTGACTCCCGACTTCCCGGGCTCCCTCATACACGGCGCATGTTTAAGGGGGATAAAATTTACCGTAGTTTTAAAGTAACATCCGGTGTTTATCACCTTATGGGTACAATAATCAATTTTTTAAGGGTAAAAAACAGACACTGACAAGGGAAAGGGTAACAATTGGGTTTTTATCTTTTTTAACAAATTTGGGGTAAGGTTTAAGAAAAAGCTGTATTTTTTTTCCCAAATCCAGTCTGGGCCCCAAATTTTGGGGAAAAATTTTAGAAAACCCGGGATCAGATTTTAGTCCAAAACCTGTTGAATCTGAAACCAAAAGCCCAGAAGGATTCAGGCGTATAGAAAAAACCCAAAGGTGGATTTTCCCCCAAAAGTTAAAAAAAAATAATAAAAAAAAAACATTTTTATTTTAGGGGCAAAACGTAACAATTCAGTTACAGGGGAAAAAAATTTTGCAAGCTAAGCAATGCTTTAAAAACTTGCAAGTCAAATTTTATGAGTAAGGGGTAGGTTAAAAAATACTGGGATAAAAAATTACAGTAAAAACCCCAATGTACAAAGCTGTAGTGGATGGGAGATATTTTTTCCTGAAAGTCACAAAATTTTAAAACCCTTGGGTTTCCATTTTGCTTGTCAGGTTAAAAAAAATATTTATTGGGGTTTACCCTTTTGAAAAAACGGGAGGAACATTTGTGAAGTCCCCTTTAAAATTTTTTTGAGAAATAGTATTGCCTCCATCAGATCCTGCATACATGACCTCACATCTGTTTCTCATTATTTCCAGCTAGAGAACGGCCTCTCTACACTAACTTGGGTTGGGTGCAAAGCGGTGACCACAGGGGCAACATCTCTAACAATGTCAGGGTATAAAGGAATTGCCTCAGTCACAGTCAGTTTTGATGAATGGTATTCCCATCATCCAATTTTATGGCACATAGCCTGGATATGCCACAGCATTGTGAACTGTGGGACCCCTGCTGATTCAGGTAGGAAACAGTCTTATGTGTATAGCTTAAAGAGAACCTGTCACATAGATTATGCCCCCTTGCTGAGGGCAGCACAAGCCAGTGTCAGACCTGCTGTTTCCAGCACTGTGCCCCTTATTCTGTAAGATGCTGCAGTTTTAGAGCATTTAATGCTCAAATCTGCAGTTTTCAGCCGGAAGAGTTATGAAAAGAGCCCATTTTTTTCATGCCCCGCCCACCTCAACTGATAAACCTATTATTTTGAATAGGTAGAAATATGTGAATAACTGTCAGTGGGCGGAGCTAGCCTTTGGTGGGTGGAGCTAACACCTGCTCATGAATAAGATTTGAGGGGGTAAATGCTCTAAAAAAGGGCACAGCTCTGGAAACAGCAGGTCTGACACTGGCTTGTGCTGCCCTCAGCAAGGGGGGGCATAAACTATGTGACAGGTTCCCTTTAAAAGGGTTGTCTTACTGCAAAGTTCAGCTTTCAACATGTAGGGAACATGAAAGGAAGACTTTTTTCCAAACACAATGGTATTTTGATATTACCTTGTACAGAAGATAAGAGAGATTGTATCTGCTCTGAGTGCACATTCTAATAGTACAGAACTTACATGACCCTGAGCATGCTGCAAACTACAACCACCAACCAGAAGCTTTACATCCCGGCTTGTTACAATGTGCATGAAAATGTCTATGTGCAAAGGACAAATTCAGAAGAAAAAAATATGGATACTCGCCCCCCCCCCCCCTACACCCCCCTCCCCCCCCCCCCCCCCCCTGCAGGCCCCCAATATCCCGTGTTTCCCCGAAAATAAGACAGTGTTTATATTAATTTAATTGCCCTAAGGACGAGCTAAGACTTATTTTTAGGGGGTGTTTTATATTTTACAAACAAGAATTAATTTATTTTTTGAAAAAAAACATCACCAGTATTAATATACTGTAGTGATTTCATCACAGACATAGCAGAAAGCACCCCAAAAACTTGAATTACAAAAAAAAAAAAGCACTAGGTCTTATTTTCGGGGGGGTGTTTTTTATTTTGGGGGGGGGGGGGGGGTCTTATTTTCGGGGGGGGGTTTCCCTTATTTTTCGGGGGGGGGGTGTCTTATTTTCGGGGGGGGGGGGGTGTCTTATTTTCGGGGATACAGGGTAGTTCAGATCATGCCTGTGCTCATGAAGACGATTCATACACAACAGCTAGGACACGTACAGCTGCGGGTCTCTGTTCCTGTAGATCTTCCCGTCTTGTTTGTTGGAATAGGGTCAATGTCGTTTCCCCATGGGCGCACTCCCCGGGTTAAAGATGAGTTAAGCAGATGTGTCCATAACCTCCGATGACGGGCCAGCAGAGCTGGACGGAAAGAGGAACAGCATGTCTCCATGTCTACAAGGGAAGCAAACAGAGCAGTCGTCAGCCAGCGCCATTCATTATTTATCCAGTGCAAGCGGTGTCAGGTACACAGCAGGGCCCTGGATATACAGCCTGCAGATACAGGAGCGTATACAGTATCAACCCCTTCAGGCTCAGCCTATTATTGGCCTAAAGTAGCACAAGGATTTTGGGGGATTGTTCATCTCACCATCCATTTAAGCAAATGTTTTGCATACAGGTGTCTACTGCAAACTTCTACACAGACCGAGTAAAGAAGGTTTATAGTGCGGGGACCCGTACTACTAACTCTAAGATGGTGCCCCAACCCCAGGATGCAGGGTTACATTATTTAGTAAATTTCTAAACCCTGCGCCCCCCTGCAAATGACTTTTGAAATTTTCTTGCAAGAAACGGGACCTAGGGGTTTTGCGAGCTTGGTTTTAAGTTAATACCTCTTTTTTTTTTTAACGTTTCATTTTTTGGGCCAAAAGTACTGGGGAGCAGAGGGTGTCTGTATTTGTGTAGGACACCTAAAAAGTGCTGGGCAGCCCGCCCATTCGAATAGTAGTGGCTTAATAGGCTGTAAGCCAGCATGGTGCACCACACGTATCTGCATTAAAGGGGTTTTGCCATTATGTAATGTTGACGTGGGATCCTCCAAAATGGGTACTTTTTTTAAATATATGCGATTGTAAAAAGTGAAGCCTGTGAGATCTACAGCATTGCTCAGTCCCCCTTAGTTTCCTGACAGTTTACATTAGACATGACCAGGACACTGACAGGAGCTGATCTGGCCGCGCTTGCGTTGTCTGCACTTCTTATCGGATGACAGGGAACATGAAGGAGCTGGCAAGGGACTGTGGAGAAAAAGCAGTGTATGAGCTTGTCTGCTGTATAGAGAATCCACTGGTTGTAATGTAATTATTTCAGTGAACATTGCACACGCTCCCTGCTTCCTGGCTGGGTTCTCAGCCCCTCTCTCTTTCCACCTGTGAAGCTTCGTGCTTTGTTTATAGTCTCTTCTGAGCAGATTAAGAGGTAAAGAAGTCTTCTTGGCAAAACCCCTTTAATGGCACCCTTTTGTATCGCCTTATCTATATGCAATTATAATACCAGCAACCACCCCCCTCATGCGCAGAAGGCTGTGAGTGCATTTGTGCAGTCTCCCCATATATTATACTGCGGTTTTTATGCATACTGGTGTCAACAAGTATCAATTCAATGTGCAGTGTTTTATCATCTATTTGTCCGCCTAGTGGAGGGGTGTGTGAGCTACTGCTCAGCAATCAGCTGCACCTGTTTATCTTTCCCAAGTAGCACAGGGGCCTGTGTTGCCTCCTACTGGGTTGAGTTTCTAGTCCAGCCATTAAGCTGTAAGTATGGCCTGTGTTGCGTTTTTTAGTAATTAATGTCCCATTTTTCTGTGATATTTAGTAGATTTACTACAAGTCATGCGCGACTCCCTGCAACACAGCTCCAAAACTTCCCCAAGTGACAGCAGTCATTGTGGGTTGGGATGGGGAACCCCTTCACAATGACCCCGTTAATTAGATGCTTAATATTCTGTGCATATAAAAGCCTTCCCTGACAAATCAGAACAGGGGACATGTCTGACCCAAGAAGCACGAGTCACGGGGCTGACAACCTTCTTCCAGTGCACCCCAGCCCCCCCAGAGGCAAGAGAAGAGCCGGCCTGGACTGCAGCCAGACTCTATCATTGATTATATATCGAGTCCGGGAAAGTGGAGGGGTGTGTGAGCTACTGCTCAGCAATCAGCTGCACCTGTTTATCTTTCCCAAGTAGCACAGCGGCCTGTGTTGCCTCCTACTGGGTTCAGTCTCTAGTCCAGCCATTAAGCTGTAAGTATGGCCTGTGTTGTCACGGGGCTGACAACCTTCTTCCAGTGCACCCCAGCCCCCCCCAGAGACAAGAGAAGAGCCGGCCTGGACTGCAGCCAGACTCTATCATTGATTATGTATCGAGTCCGGGAAAGAGGAGAGGCCTGGAAGATCCTACGATGCATTTGTACGCAATGAGCTCCCTGGCATAGAAAACAATCTGTCCCGTTGGCTGAGAGCGACGCCAAAGTCCTGAAATTAGACCAGA
The DNA here is from genome assembly GCA_025379985.1 of Phyllomedusa bahiana. Taxonomy (NCBI): domain Eukaryota; kingdom Metazoa; phylum Chordata; class Amphibia; order Anura; family Hylidae; genus Phyllomedusa; species Phyllomedusa bahiana. Next base: position 167,324 of record JAODAL010003514.1, read on the forward strand.
CTTCCAGTCACCAAAGTCAGGGGGGTTTGTTACAGGGCAAAGCTGCTTAAAGGGGTTTTGCCATGAACTAATGCTGACGTGGGAGCCTCCAAAATGGGTATTTAATCACTTTTCTAAATATAGGTCATCAAAAAAAGTGAAGCCTCTGAGAGCTACAGCCTTACTTACATGCCTTAGTTTCCTGACTATTTACATTAGGAGCTGATCTGGCCGCGCTTGCGTTGTTTGCACTCCTTATCTGATGGCAGGGAACATGAAGGAGCTTTGAAGGGACTGGGGATAAAGATCCTGTGTCTTTTGTATAGAGAATCCATTGGTTGTAATGTAATTAGCTGAGTAAACATTCAGAGGCTCCCTGGCTCTCTGCTTAGCCCTCCTCCCTCTCCTCCTGCAGCCGTTCCTGAAGGAATGAAAAAAAGGCTGCCTGCTGAGCTTATCTTCTCTCCTGAGCAAATAAGAGGGAGAAATAAAATGCATATAGCTTGTGCACAATACAGTTCTCCTCTGTGGATTAGTAACACAATGTTTGCTCAACTACAGAGACTGAGTATCAGGAGCGTGCATGGGAGGTGGAGCAAGGACATCACAGAGGAGGTACTTGTTTTTTTTAGACACAGAAACACAACGCCCCTTTTTTCAGGCCTCAAGAGGGGAGTATCAGCCTGTTAGGTGAGGAACTCACTTCTTGGCAAAACCCCTTTAAGAACTGCTGCACTGGCCATAGGGGGCGCTAGATGTTCTTTGAATCCCTGAGCCCTAAACTGTTACCTGCACAATGTATCAGATCTGCCCAGATTATGCCTTTAATGTTACATATACATAACACCTGGGTACTACTGAGCTGTATACCATCACTACACAGCACTATGGAGATCCAGGTTTATGACAGTGTGACTCTACATGGGGTCCTAGGACTGCGCTCGTGTGAAACAGGCCCATATAGTGGTAGGAAATGTCCTCTGTGATATATAGGGTTATATGATAGAGGAGAGGAGCTGAGCTCTGTGATATATAGGGTTATATAATAGAGAAGAGAAGAGCGGAGCTCTGTGATATATAGGGTTATATAATAGAGAAGAGAAGAGCGGAGCTCAGTGATATATAGGGTTATATGATAGAGGAGAGGTGCTCTGTGATATATAGGGTTATATGATAGAGGAGAGGTGCTCTGTGATATATAGGGTTATATGATAGAGGAGAGGAGCTGGGCTCTGTGATATATAGGGTTATATAAAAAGAAACAAGAGCGGAGCTCGTGATATATAGGGTTATATGATAGAGGAGAGGTCTCTGTGATATAAAAGGGTTATATGAAGAGGAGAGGAGCTCTGTGATATATAGGGTTATATGAAAGAGGAGAGGAGCTCTGTGATTTAAAAGGGTTATATGATAGAGAGAGGAGCGACTCTGTGACATATAGGTTATATGATAGAGGGGGGAGGAGCTGAGCTCTGTGATATAAAAGGGTTATATAATTAGAGAAGAGAAGAGCGGAGCTCTGTGATATATAGGGTTATATATAGAGGGGAGGGGGCTCTGGGGATAAAATAGGGTTTTTATTTTAGAGGAGAGGGGCTCCCGTGATATATAGGGTTAAAAGATAGAGGAGAGGACTCTTGATATTAAAAAGGGGGAAAAGATAGAGGAGGGAGCCAAACTCTGGAAAATTAGGGGTTTTAAAAAATAGAGAAGGGGGGAGCTCTGGAAAAAATAGGGGGTTTTATAATTAGGAGAAGGGGCGGGGCTCTGTGAAAATAGGGTTTTTATGATAGAGGAGAGGGTGACTCTGTGTATATAGGGGTTTTTTAAAAAGGGGGAGAGGGGGGCTCTTTATATATAGGGTTTTTAAAAAATAGAAGGGGGAAGGGGCTAACTCTGATATATTTGGGGTTTTTTGATTGAGGGGGGGGAAAAAAGGGGGGGGCCCAAAACCTTTTGGGGAAAAAAGGGGGAAAAATAGAAAAAAACAAAAAAAAGAAAATTTTTGGGTTTTAAAAAGAAGGGGAAAAAAAAACCCAAAAAATTAAAGGAAGAAACCCCCCCCCCCTCCCCCTTTTTTAATTTTTTTAAAATGGAAAACCCCCCCCCCCCCTTTTAATTTTTTTGAAGGACCCCCCCCCCCCCCCCCCCAAGAAGGAAAAAACTTGTAAATGGTTTTTTAGGAACCGCTGGGGTTTTGGAAATTTTGGGGAAAAAAAGAAGAAGAGGGAAAAAGGAGCTCTTTTGGAAATTTTTAGGGGTTTTAAAAAAAGGAAAAAGAAGAGCTTACTCGTGATATATAGGGTTAATTAAAAAGAGGAGAGGAAAACACTGTTTCCCCCCTTTGTTTTGCGACAGGGTTTGAACCCCCCATCAAACTTGCATTTTTTTTAAGTAAAATGTCCTAGAAAACCCCCCGCACACCCCTTAAAACCCTTTTGGGTTGGTCCTTATTTTGCAATGAAAACTAAATGCTAAAACTATAGAAACTATATAAAGTATTTCCTAGTGTATTTCTGAATATAGGTGAAAAAAGGTAAAAGCCTGTTTTTTCCCCCTATGGTCCCTTTTGGGGTTTGGCCCCTTTCGTACATATTAAAGGACCACTTTTAGCAAAATTTTTTCCACTTAGTTTATTAAAGGGTTTTTCTTGGTGGCCCAAGGGGGGGGATGCCAAATAAAGGTTTTCTTACCTGCCGCTTTCATACAGGATCTCCCCCCTGGGGCCTTTTTGGGTTTAAGGGGTTTAACCCGCAGCTGCATAACGGGTCTCTCCACTGCGCCAAAAGAGTTTATGTGGGCCTGGGGGCTGGGAAAAACGGAACTCTCACCGCTGCCTCTGGGTCATGTGACCTGCACTGAATACAGGAATTTTTTTCAAATGCTGCTCTGGGGGAAAGTGCCTGCAGGGTGCATACAGGAATCTCACTGCTGCCCCTGGGGGCATGTGACCTGCAAACGATAAGGATCTCTCCCCTGCTTTGCCACTGGGTCATTTTTTTTTAAAAAACCTCCCAAAAAACTGAATACCGGATTTCTCAAATGCTGCCCCCTGGGTCATGGGCCCGCAGCGAAAACAGGGGTCTCTCATGCTGCCCTTGAGCCATGTTTAAACCGCAGCTGAAAACAGGGATTTTCTCACTGCTGCCCATGGTATGTGACCTTTCATGAATTTCAGGATTTCTCACTGCTGCCAAATTTGGGGCATGTGCCCGCGCTTTAATACAGGAATTTTCACTGTGCCCTGGGGGGCATGTGGGCCTGCAAGCTGAATTTCAGGATTTTTCAAGCTGCCCCTGGGTCTGTGTTCCGGAGCTGAATACAGGGCTTTCATTTCTGCCTCCCGGGTCAGTGCCTGCAGCCCGAATACAGGACTTCTCACTGCTGCCACTGGGTCATGTGACCTTTCAGCTGAAATTCAGGATTCTCACTGCTGCCACTGGGTTTATGTGACCTGCTGGCCCGAATAAAAGGGTCTCTCACTGCTGCCCACTGGGTCATGTTTACCTGCAAGCTGAAAACAGGAAACTGCACGGGTGCCCCTGGGTCATGTGACCGCAGCTGAATACAGGGTCTGCATGCTGCCAATGGGGCATGTGAAACCCGCAGCTGAATACGGGTTTTTTCCTGCTGCCTGGGTCATGTGACCTGCAGCCGGGAAAACAGGATTTCCCTGCTGCTAAGGGTCTGGGGACCTGCAGCTGAATACAGGGTTTTTCACTGCTGCCAAATGGGGCATTTTGACCCGCACTGAATCAAAATCTCTCCCTGCTGCCCCTGGGTCAAAGTGGGCCTGCCGCTGGGAAAACAGGGGTCTTCCCTGCTGCCCCTGGGTTTATGTTGGGCCTGCACTTTAAAAAAAACAGGATTTTTCACTGCTGGGCCTTTGGGTCATGTGACCTGCCTTTAAAACAGGACTTAAATGTGCCTTTGGGTCATGTGACCCCGCGCTGAATACAGGATCTTTTCACTGCTGCCCCTTTTGGGGCATGTGACCTTTTCAGCTAAAAAACAGGATTTCTCACTGCTGGCCACTTGGGGCATGTGACCGCAGCTGAATACCCGGACTTCTCATGCTGAAACTGGGTCATGTGACCCCGCAGCTGAATACAGGGGCTTTTTCAATTCCCGCCCCCTGGGGCATGTGACCTGCGCTGAATACAGGAAACTCTTCAAGCCGGGCCACTGGGTTTATTTTGACCTGCAGTGAAAACAGAATCGTCATGCTGCCAATTTGGGGCTTGGGAAACCCCCCAGCTGAATAAGGATCCTTTCAAAATGTGGGCCCCTGGTCCCTGTGGGCCTTTCAGCTGGGGAATACGGGTCTGTCAAATGGGTGCCACTGGGTCATGTGACCCGCAGCTGAATACAGGATCTTCACTGTGCCACCTTGGGGGCATGTGACCTGCAGCGAAAACAGGATTTCTCCCTGCTTTCCCCCTGGTTTCATGTGCCTGCAGCTGAAAACAGGGTCTCTCACTGCTCCCACGGGGGCCTGGTTTACCTGCAATTTAGAAAGCTGAAATAACCCCAGTCTTTAACCCCGGATGAACCTTTCTATGCATCCCTATGGGAGGTTCAAAGTCCATCTCAAAGGGTTTTAAAGAGCCGGGGCCCCCCCCCCCCCCAATGCACAAATTTATTTCAGCCCAAACCCAAATGGTTTAAATCACGTGACCTTACATAGACTGTTGCATCAGCCAGAAAAACCTGGGAAGCAGTGCAGGTAAACAAAGACTACAGTTTTTTTAAAGTTTAAAGGTGCCAGGGGCGCAGCGGCCCATCACCACTCTGCGAGTACGCACGTATCAGCCGACTCCCCCAAAACACGATGTACTGTAGCGCGCCGCCCAAAAAGGTGGTTTGGGGAACAGAAACCCTTCCCGTGTGATTTATACATGTCCCGGCACGCAAATGGCAGGGGTGGCCCACCACTTTATTTTCGTAATTTCCCGTGGGCCTTTTTTTTGGTGGGGGGAAATCTCTCCGGGCCCGTTTTCCCGTTCCCGAAAACACCGAGAAGCCGTTATTCCGAAATCCAAACTCTTTTGCTACCTGTGGAAAAACCCAAAAAGAGAGAGGATTATT
>JAODAL010003515.1:0-32500 GCA_025379985.1 Phyllomedusa bahiana
GAAGATATTAAAGCAGCTCTCAAGCTGGAGACGTTACTCCCTTCTGTGTCTTATCAGCAGGATGGAGCTTGCTGCTCAGTCTCTACTTTTATCTTTATTACTGAGAAACACTTTAACCCTTTAGAGTTACTGAACAAAGAGACCTCAGTAACCTTGTGCTGTCCTGCAGCTGCTGAGTGACACTTATCTTTGTATTTAAATACAAAGATAACAGTGTGAATGTAGAAGAATCACCATGTACAACTTGCAAGTTTTAGCAAGTGTTAGCTCACATTAATAACCAGACATCCTACTTGGACAATGTCATATTTTCCAAAACCAATCAGCAATGTCACTGAAAGGGGACGTTCACATTGTCTATTATTTACACTGTGTACCTGCGCACTTTAAATGCATTCATTGTGCTGTTGAAATTACATGCTTGCAAGTGCATAATTTCAAAGCAAAAACAATGCGCAATGGCCCGAGGCAGATGTCTGCCTCATATACTTTACTCTTTTACAGCACATATATGCCTGAAAGAATTGACATGTCAATTATTTTCAGGTATGTGCAAAACTACGAGAGTGAAATACGCGTCATGTGATTGACGACATGTATCTTACATTGTAGTCTATGAGACGTGTATTTTACATTTGTCTTGGGAGTATTTCGGCATGAAATAAGGAGTATGTGCCAAAAATATGTCATGTGAACATACCCTAACAGGCACAGCTAGATAGTGGAGCTGACAGACCAAGAATGTCAGTCAATGCTGTAGAACTATTCAAAGGAAATGGGAGCTAGTTCTGTGAGGAAAAACTAGAAGCAAAGACATGAGAGAAGGTTCAGTTCTTCATTCCAAAACATTATCACTGAATGGGTAGAGGACATGGATCTATAAAGGCATTTCTTTTTTCTACCTTTTTAGGATGGCTCTTCAGAAAGATTATAAATTAGATCCCAGTGGTAACATGTGCTGCATTCCCCTCATCACTATGTCATCACAGTAAACATCACTGTAGCACATGCTACAAGCTCTCAGCCCCCCACCCTGCTGCTATATGAGACTGTTCTCTCCTACACTAAGGCGGACCACCACCTCTCAAGGCTGGAACTTCCTCCGTTGTCACAGCTTATGTTGCTTATATGGTTCTGCTCTGCATCCTGCTGAAATGGATGTAATGTAAAGGATGGGTATTGTAATAGGGTGCACAACCCCTCCCTCTGGATGTTGAGACTATTAAATCCAGTTTAGTGGTTATTATACTTACTGTTATGTAAGAGCAAGGTGTTTTAAAATATTTCTACATTGTCATGGGTTCTGTGCCTGTCCCCCAGGCTCTGCAGCTTCTTAAGCTGCTCAAGCCACTGACAAAGGGGTAGCAGTTAGTAACCCTTTAAGTAAGGGCATGTGCTTGGCAGTTAGGTAAGTAAATGTGATGAAGTCAGGTCGGATGGATGGGAGTAGACAAGATTTATAAAGGTGCCTTGCATCACCTCCCAGGCATCAAGGAACAGGAGTTTCTGGCTATCACTCTCCAACGTATTTTGTTCTCCCCATTTTTTCATTTATTCTTATTTTTGTTTGTTGGGTAAGGGAATGGCTGAAGATGGGTGGGTACTGGTAGAGGCACCAAGGCGAAACAACTACAAAATGCCCACCGCAGCTGAGGTGGTGTTGGCATTCTGGTGACCTCTTTAGTATTATTTATTTTGTTAATTTGCACAAAGTCCTTCAATTTTTTTATATTGTAATATAAGCTGTGGCCTATCTCCACACATCAAAAGAAAAAGTTGTTGTCATGTTTTAATTATAGGTTATTGGTATATTTACAGTGGCTTTATTGTTCTATGGATAGGCCCTTGATTTTTTGTTATCTCCATAGTCTAAGTGGTGGTGCTGCTATATTTTGTAATGGCGATGAAAACATTGCTCCTAGTGAGCATTGCCATTAATGCCTTGCTTGGGGTTGTTTGCAGTTTCCTGGAAGCTTTGTACATGGATAGAGCTTAGCACTGTGCCTGCCGATAGACACACAGACACAGATATGAAAGAAAGACATTTCCTAGACAGGCTACAGAGTTAAAGGGATATTCTTATCCCACTGATTAGCTTCAAGCATTTATAAAAAGGCTAAATAAACATTCTTATCTAATATATTTCTGTTGTGATATTGCTTTATTTCAAAGATACAGCAGGTTATCTATCTTGCTTATCTACGGATAGTTTCCTAGTTTACTGACCACCTCTGTGCTCTAGCCACCCAGGGCCCTCCTGCTTATAAGCTGCTAGAGAACAGATGTGATTGGTAACTTAGGAAATGATCTGTAAACAAGCAGGGTAGATAACATGATAACCTGAAGTATCTTTGAAATTAAGCAACATTAGAACAGAAATGCATTTAGTAAGAATGCTTATTTACCTCTGCCTACTTGTTTAAAGCTAATCAATCAGATGGGAATACCCTATTAATATTATTGCTGGGCACAGATGCCAGCTGTGGGTGATAACCACATCTTCTTATTGTAATTGTTTGACTGCAGACATAGCATCGTGTGTGATAACTGTTTAAAATAATATTATGTATATGAATTCCATCAAACACGCATCTGAACCTCTCTGCATGGGAAGTTAGAGTAAACATATTCTAGTTTGTGCAACACATCATTAAAGGGAACCTGTCACATAGGTTATGCACCCCTTGCTGAGGACAGAACAAGCTAGTGTCAGACATGCTGTTTCCAGCGCTGTGGAGTTTATTCTGTAAGATGCTGGAGTTTTTGAGTATTTAATGCTTAAATCTGCAGTTTTAAGCCAGAAAAGAGTTATTCAAAGAGTCAGTTTTTTTCACACTCCGCCCACCTGAGGCTAGCCTCGCCCACCTCAAGTGATAAACCTATTACTTTGAATAGGTAGAAACATGTGAATAACTGCCAGGTGGGCGGGGCAAGACATTGGTGGGCGGGGTTAACACCTGCTCATGAATAAGATTTGAGGGGTAAATGCTCTAAAACTACAGCATCTTACAGAATAAGGGGCACAGTGCTGGGAACAGCAGGCCTGACACTATCTTGTGCTGACCTCAGCAAGGGAGGGCATAACCTATGTGACAGGTTCCCTTTAAACTGGAAAAGCTCCTAACCCTTGAAAATAAGTTTACCCAGGGACAGGAGTGAGGTGAGTGTGCACCACCCAGATGACCCACCACACAGCCCTATACAACAAAGGACACTCAGCAGAATCCTTAACCACAGATTTATTTACACTGGTAATAAATACAGCAAAGCAGAACTAAGCTAGTGGCTTGAATGTGTTTGAAAGTGAAAGTATGCTTTAGGTTTAGTTAAGTTTTACATTTACATTTTTCTTACATTTAACATTATGCATTCATTTATTAAGGTTCTAGGTTAAATACAGTGGTTATTAAGTAGATTTTTACAGGCCTTATTTATGGTGGGATTATAGAATATTTTTGTATGCTGCTGCTCAATAAGAATATTTGGAATTTACAATTCCAAAACAACTGGAAAGTCATTGAAAAACAAAGCGTGATGTATGATAATGATGAAATACCGAACACGGGCTGAGAGCTCAACACATGTGGGTATTGTGATATGTTTGTCAGATTTTAGACCTGGCAAATGTTAGGAAAAACAGGAAGCTCACATCAAGTCAGATAATTAATCTCACAAAAGGCTTTCCAGCTGAGTTACATAGGACAATACAAAGACTTGTTGTGGCCCATACCAAAACAGGTCCATCATGTAAAGTTATATGTGCTTACTACGAAATACAATTACAGCAAACATACCTGGACAGTGTGGCTGTAGAGGTGCTTTCACACGGTGCGTTTTGGTACGTTTTTCAATGCGTTTTTTGTGCAGGAAAGCACAGCAATTAATGCTGTACATTGCTGCACAAAAATTGCGGCAAAAATCGTGGTAAATTCGCGGTAAAATCGCGGTCATTACCGTGATTTTTGTGCAGCAATGCACAGCATTAATTGCTGTGCCTTGCTGCACAAAAAACGCATTGAAAAATGCATCAAACCCGCACCAAAAACGAACCGTGTGAAAGCACCCTAAAGGACAAAAAGCCACCACTGCAGTAACAGGATGACAAAATGGCTTGTTCTAAATAGAAGTGAAGATAGTATAGCCATTAATTATGTGCCACTAGACCAGGCAGTATAGTCATTATATTATACCACATTGATCTGAGATATTTTGTAAAAAAAATAATAATACATTACCTCTAGATTCAGAAAATGTGATTGAAATTTGATCTGAAAATAAGAAAACATTTTTTTATATTCAGAATGTAATATGTAATATTTACATTTTTGAAAACAGTAAATTCATTAAACTGTAATATTTACAGCGAATGGGTTATTATAATAAAGACATGACATAATACATTTCATAGTAAATAACCATCTGAAGAAGGTAGTTAATACCAATATAGAACTAGATGAGGACCTTTCATCTCTCCTGACTGTTCTAGGAAGCACTTGCCTACCCTATTAAATAACAATTCTGAAGTACCCTTTCTTATATCTCTGCATTGTGCTCTTCCTCTGTTAATCGCCTAGGATATTTCTGAATAAATTACCATTCCACTTTTAAAAGGGTGTGTCAGACTCTGTTAGCATTGACTGGACACTGTTAGACTGTGTAATGACATACCCTCACCCCCAACTAGTGACAGCCAGTCAATTTCCAATGTATCCATGAATTCCAAGGAGGGTGTAAGAAAAGATGTTCCAAAATTGCTATTTTAAGGGGAATACAAGTATTTAATAAATCAGTCATATCAGGAGAGCTGACAGTTCCACCTTAATGGCGCATGATTATGTGGTCCAGCAACATCAAAGTTGTCAGATCCCACTTCTCAGGAGCAGTGGTACACTGAAAAAAGGTTCTGTTGAAAACGTGCATGAGCCTCGAGCCTTCGATAAGAGAAATACAGTGCGAGGATTTCCCAACTAATACTCCAACAAAATGCACTGATGTGTGTAGATTGAATTAATCGCCTATAGGACCCATGAAGTTGATGGGATAGCATAGTCTACTACACTACACGATATAGTTTAGAAAACAAAAACTTTTTGTGCATGTAGAGTCACTGTGGATTCATAGGCACTGTGGATTCATAGGAGACTATGCATATAATATCTGAGCCCTTCTAATCAAGGGAAGTCACCATTCACATAAGCTCCTCTACCCATTGGGCATCACAATTTAATTTCCCACTATGGCCAAATCTGTAGAAAGACAATCAAAGATAAACAACGCCTATCAATTTGTTTCTGTAGTGCAAGAGGAAATTGGAGACCCTAAAGGAAACCCATCAAACCTGTGGAAAACATAAAATCTGAGTGCACAATATCCTTGCTGGATTTGTATCCAGGACTCTAGTAAACACTGCTAACACCAAAGCTCATACACTGCCAATAAGAAAGATCCATAGCGCCACTATCTTTTATAGATGGGCGGCCATATTCTTCAGTATATTTAAAGCTGTTCTTGATTGACCTGGTTATGTGTAGCAAACTTGTCTTGATGTGCATGTTAAAAACTAAAATGCAAAAAAACCAAAAACCCTTGCAATCACATAAGAAATATAAGACACCTTCAGAAATAGTTTCTGTTTGTTTTCCCTTAACATATGTTTAGATCAAGATTAAAATTGGAACAATAACAATTTTACTATGAGAACTGCATAAAATGTCAGTATAGAGTTCTGTGTTTCATCATTCAGCTCTATTTACATGCTATAATTTGAACAAATGTTGGCAAAACCCTGCAAGCTACGGTCTGAAAAATGCTCTGTCCAATCCAGAATGACAACCTACACAAGTGACTACAGAGGAAAGGTATTTGGTAGGATTTGAACATAAAGTTAAATAAATATAGAACCACATGGTCACCAAAAAGTGAATGAGTGACATTTTTAGGAGAGAAGTTTCCAGTTAGTTGGTGTCCATTAGAGCACTGACCGAGTAGTATAAATTAGATTTTTATGAATATTTGTGTCGACTCGCGTTATTATGACTACTTCCTACATTAGCAGTGCGTAGCTCATGAACAAAGTCACGTGCTGTGAGCTGGTTTGGTGAGTACAAAATGTGTGTGGTAGGCTGTCTGCACACATATCCCTCGTTGCTGTCATGAGTAAAAGTGGTGATTTATCATAATTTCAAAAAGGGAGGATTATTTGCTTTTGGGCAGCATTTCTGAAACTGTGCAGTTTTGTGAACTGTTCACAGATGAGTGGGCAAATGGCACCATTGTGAATAAGCGCACTACATGCCATGTGAGAGATGAACGTCGGCTATGAAGGTGTTCAAGGGGGGAGCAAGACACTACAGTGGAGCAGCTCGCTAACGAAATGAACCAGAGGACTACTAGGTGTGTGTCTAAAACAATAGTTCAGCAAACTCTACTTTGTAAGTGGCTCAGAAGCAGAATAATGGTCATTGCGTCTCTACTAAAGAAGTTGCAACTGCAGAAAAGGCTTCAATTGCCACAGCAGTATCAGAAGTGGACCTCAACTGATTAGCAAAGGGTTGCATTCTCTGATTAATCACGTTTTCTCCCTCATTAAATGGATTGATGTTGGCATGTCAGGAAAAAAAACAACACAGAAGAAACACCCTTCAACCATTGCTGGAAGAACACAAGCTGCTGGTGGTCTGGGGAATGCTTTCTAGGCCTACTCATCCATGTGGAAGGAACTCTTAACCAATTTGGGTATGAATGCATTCTTGAAGATCACATACACCTATGTCTTTCCTAGACAGCTGGAATCTCTCAGCAGGTCAATGCAATGTCACACGGCTAGAAATGTAAGAACTGGTTGTAAGAGCATGACAAAGACTTCCAATACTACCCTAGCTCAATACTTCTCCAATTTAATCCAACTGAGCATCTCTGGGACTACTTCGAGAGTCCTGTGCGCTCTATGAAACCTCCTCCACGCACCTTCTAGCAGCTGTGGGAAGCACTGCAGTCAGCTTGGCTCCGGATACCTGTGACAAGCTACCAGGACCTTAATGAGTCACTCCCAACCTGTCTAGCTGCTGTCCATACTGCACATGGCGATTACTCTGGATATTAGCTAGTGGTCATAATAATGTGACCTGACTATGTAAACATTGTTACTACATGTATAATGAAGTCTTTTATCACCTTACTTGGGATAGAAAGGATAAAATAACATTTTGTTAAACATATGATCGCATAGTGGCTCAATGGGCAGCATGGGTGCTTGGTAACTAGCAATGTTGCCTTAAAACACTGACTCAAATCTAACAGCACCACGTGCATAAAGTTTGTATGTTCTTCCCATGTCTGGTGGGTTATATTTAGGTACTATAGTTTCCTCTCCCACGCAAAGAGATAAAACGGCTCCCAATGTGTATCTAAGATGGGTTAATGAAATTATAAACCCCATTGGGTGGCAGAGACTGATAAATGGTGAAAATCACTATTCATTATAGTGATATGGAATAGATTGGTACTAGCGAAGGAAAATAAATAAAAAACAAAATTTACTCCGGACCATTGTAACTGGACCGCAAAGAGCACTGAATTTTAACAGACTGGATTAAGAAATTAGAAAACATCAGTAAGCACATTAAAAAGGTAGAGCACTTGCCCATATCAATCATACAGATTTAATTTTTTCCTGACATTGGAAAACAAAATACGATCCAATTGGCTTAATGAATAGATTTAGTTTTATAAATAATATATATATATTTTTTTGCATAACTTTAGGCCCTTCAACAACTGTGCGGGGATTGGATCCCACTCAATAAACTGGAAAATAGGGAAAAATCTGACAAGGTTTCATGATCAGGAAAACTTTTTATCTACAATCCACAGGCTAAATATGTGAGGGTTCAGTCCTTTGTTTGGACCTCGCTCAATCAATCAAATAATTAGATTGAAATCCCAGCTAACTACTGCTGCGGTAAGATACTATGCAGCGCTCCATTCCAGATTACTTGTGTCACTTGTATTTCTGTACGATTGCAATCAAATTGTTTGAGAAAGGACCAGATAAAAGGCGGAAGTGTCAAATATTTAGTCTGCAAATTATGGATAATACATTTTATCTGAGCATCAAGCTTTGGGGTGCTGGATCTTTGTTTATTGTTTATTTTTATGCAAAAGGTTCCCGGAGTGCCATCATTTCTGTCATATTTAAGAAATTCATGAGAACCCCTTTTAAATATAGAGAGAAAATACACAAATGTGACCCTGTTATATAAACTAATAGATGTGAATTCTATAAAATTTAGACAAATTATGACCTTTGTTACCTTTAGTATCTTCAGCTGGCTTGGGGTAACCTGTAAGAGAGAGCAGGTTTATGATGAGTAAAGTGCCTTTACTGTTAATTATTTAAGTTAAAAAGTTAACTGCTATGTTCTGGGGTATTAGAGATGCTTCTCTGCTGAACATTAATATTATATAAAACTGAGGTCAATACACAATAAGATCTTTGAGTAATTCTTTAAGTTCCAGTTTCAAGTCTAATTTTCCGTCGTGGTGTCCATTGTTTTAAAGGAAAAAGTAGTGCAGCATTCTGCGCTATTTTATGCATACTTTTTAATGGATTTTGCAACAGAAGTCTCAAACAGTATCTCCAACACAAATGTGAACCAGCGCATACAAAAAAACAGATAAAGAGTCAGTACATTTAAGAGGTAAATAACAATAGGTTTCTATTTCTATATATAAAGGAATGGTTATGTATAATTTGCAGTACAACAGGGCCAGCATACCTAGGGGAAAGCTGGGGAAAATGGATTTTGGGGCCCATATACACCTGGGGCTACCCATCCGTATAACAACACACTGCTATACCCTGTAAAGGCTTTAAAGTACTGGGGACATGATTAGATAGATAAGACATTATAGATTATATACATTAGAAAGGGCCTCATATGGAGATATAATGTAACTTGCCTGGTGCTCCAGCAAAGCCTTTTGACATCTGCATGTCTTGCTCTCCATCAGCACCTTGTGGCCTTGCTGATCCAATCTGTACCATTCTACCAGGAGGGCCAGCTTGACCATGCTCTAAAATGACTCCATTGCCCCCAGGAACCAGTGGTATAACGATAGACCCTGACGAGGTAGGTGGCTCTGGTTTGGATGGTGGCTGCTTCGGCTTTATACTGGTAGGATCTCGAGGTAGTTGTGGTTGTTCTGGCTGGGATGGGGACTTTGGCTTGGTTGGATCTTGAGGTTCTTGAGGTTGTGCAGGCTCCTTAGGAATTGAAGGAACTATGGGTACCTGGGGGTATACTGGCTCTTGTGGAACTTGTGGGTATTTTGATTTTTCTGTAATCTATGTGGCAGTTTAGTACAGAGGGGGGGGGCGCCGTTAGTTCTAATTGTGTTTTTGGTTTGGCACCCTAAAGAAGAAAGTAAAACCAATATTTTCTTTATTTTTAGGACATAATCCAATTGTATTTATCGGTTGGATACAAACTTTCCACTTAATTTGGTCATGCAAACAGATTTTTTTACACATCTATTTGTTATTAAGATATCTTATTTAAACCTCATAAGTATAAATAACTACAAGCATCTTTCGTTAACAGTACATTTAGAAAAATGGTGTGAATTAAAAATAACAATGTTTTATTAGCCTTGTCTCCTGGTCCATGAAGAATTGTATCATGAAGCAGCTCAAAAAGGAAAGCTAAAAAAAAATAAAAGGCTGCAGAATAACACTATTGACCATACAAATTTACCCTTTAATGTTCAGAAATTAAATATTTTATGAAAAACCTAAGAGAAGTGTAGTCTATAGAGCTTTGATTTCTAACACTAGAGAAAACTTAAAAGAGGTTCTTAGCAGGAGTTCTTTCACCCAGTAACATCACCACACTTGTATATGGGATTTGCCTGGTGTTGTAGCTTTGCTTATTCAAAGGAAATTAATGAAGCTGTTTCTAGAAGAAGGCAGCCATATTTTCTAATTTTATACAACCCATTTAAAGCTTAAGAAAACAATAAATTGGTGGGGCACTTTAAATTAGTTATTCATGCAATCACATATATGTGAGTATATTCCAAAACTTACAGTATAGCATTTTGTTAAAGATCATAGTTTGGTGTAAAAGCCATGCTATATTACTAATTACTAATTAATTGCCAGAAATTTGTTAAAAGTTACATTCAGCATTTCATTTCTATCTAGTACAACCGGCTTTACCAATGGCAGCTTTCTTAAAAAAAATAAATAAAATGGAAATTACTAATGTAAAAATCTCATTTTGATAACGTAATTATGCCATAACCTAAATATAAAACGTTCAGACTAATTTAAATCTCTTAATAAATTTCAGGTTTTTTTCAACAGCTGCCAATTTTGTATATATTTACAAAACTAAATTTCACATTTTATTTGTCAAACATGTATTTCCTACCTTCTCCGGCTTGCTCTTGGTAAGATCTTGTAAATCAGTTGTGATTTTGGTGATTTGTGTCTGGAACACCTGGACAGAATTCTTCAGGCCATAAATGTCGCTGGAATGTGATTTTATTGTCCCATTGATCTTGTTTATACAGTTCCATAAACTAGTTACATGTTTGTTAAGTCCATCCTTAATCCTTTGCAGGCTGCCAGAGATAGTGTCCAGCTTTCCACATACATTTTCCAACTTAGAAACTCTGGCGTCAACATTTGAAAGCTCAGTTCTAATTCCCTGCGAATTTTCAGGGCACTTCACTTTGTCAGCAGTAAGTTCACGCTTCAGGACTTCAAAATTGTCTTGGAGATTGTTACAACAGTTACCATTTGCAGAGGCATCTGAGGTAGTATCGAAGTGTTTTTGGACAACATTAACTTGTGCTGATAGGCCAAGCTGTGTATCCATGACAGTAGAGTTGAGGTCTTGTATCTGGTCTTTTAGTGAACCAAACTTATTATTCAATATATCAACACTGTCTTCAATACTGTATAAATCATATTTAACAATTCCCAGCTCAGTTTTCAACCCTTCTAAATCTGATGTCTTGTTTTGCAGTAACTCAAATTTTTCATTCATGCTATCAGTGAGTGACTTTAAAAGAAGAGCATTATCCAGCTGAGTCTGAATCAAAACTTCATAATTATTAACAGTAGTGTCATAATTGTTGGCCCAAAGACCTGGCCTTTATGGTGTGCCTTGTAAAGCAGTTTTCAATTCATTGTCTAGCTTCTGCACTATGTCCTTCAGTTCTGTGACCTCATTAGCAACAGAACTGGCAATTGAGCTGCTTGTATCAGCAGAAGGAACATTGTTGGTTGCATCACCCAACCTATTCTCCAACAACTGAAGCTTCCAGTCAATGAGATTGCTCATGTTGTCAACACTACTGTTAATTAAACCTCTTAAAGTGTCTTCAATATAGAAGCAATGTTCCTCTACATTTCTTTCTGAGACATTAACCTTGAACTCTAAATCATTCAATTTCTCATTCCAAGACTGGTCTGGTATTATGGTGCTCAAACGCTGTACCTCATTGTCTAGTCGGGCGTTAAGAACCATGTTGGCTTCAGCAATTCTATCAACTCTTTGACCCAAGTTCTTCAGTGTGATGTCAATATCATCTTTGCAGCAATAGAACCACACTGATAGTACGAGTTGAGATTTCAACTTGTTTATTTCATCACGGAGTTCAGTCTCCTTTTCGAGAACAAAATCTTTGACTTCAGAGCAGCTACTCTCATTTTCTTCACATTGCTGTTGAACATTAATCAGTTTATACTCACAAGAGTTTTTCAGGTCAGCCATTTTTCGGTCCATCCCCTCAAGCATCTCATTTCTCAGAGCCTCCAGTTTATCATTTAGATCAGAAACAGGGGCTGGTGCAGTTGGTTGATGGGACATTTCTTCAATAACAATTAAGCGTTCCTCATACAAATTAATTTTTCTGGTGAGATCTTCAATTTGATCAGTTTTCCTTTGAAGTTCTTCTCGGGCACTGGGACAAATTCAGACTAGATCTTTAAGTACCATCGCACTTTCTATTTCTGCATTCACTTGCAGTGAATCCTGGTAGGTAGTATTCTGTCTTACCCCCAGTGGCACTGGCTGTTGGGGTCAAGTTGTTGAGCCAGGTATTTAAAAACTTACTGGCGTCTTCTTGAACAGTGATCTTCAAGTTTTCATTTACACCAGACATGGAGGTTTGCAAGTCAATGACAGTTTGTGTAAGTCGGAGCATTTCTTCCTCTAGAGTCTGAATCTTTTTCTCTTGTGCTTCATTTAATTCTTGAAACTCTCTTTTAGACTCCAAAGGTTTTTGCTGTTGTCCATTTGGTTCTATGGGTAAATGAAAACAGTGATACATCAATTAAGTCACATCATCATGGCAATCTTCAAGTATGCAGTCATGGCATCCTTGCAGGTAAAGGGATTAGAGAAAAATAACATTTCTTATAGGTACCAGTAACATGCAGGAGGCATTAATGACATAAAACATCTATGCTTACCTACAGGATACAAAAAAAGTTATGAGTGGACAGTGTAGCAATTTAGTTTTAAAGAGGTTTTTTTCACCAGGCTTTTTCACAGAGTCACAGGCAGCTTCAGGTTCATACTTCCTGGTTAGGCTTTGGGCTTTACTATAGCAGTGATTAATATTTAACTTTGATATTACTATCTGAGCCTGTTACATCTAGGTGACTGCAGGAGATTTAATCTGTAGGAAACAAAGCTTCAGGACCTTCAAGGAATGAAAACAACTACTTTTCAAAGTTCAACAATTTTATCTTGTTAGAGATAAATGCTCTGCTCCGTCCAACCATGGTGACGTCACTCCCTGCTCTGTATCTAATCAGAAAAGGAGATATGGATGGTAATCTAGAGACACTTTTGTGGCCTCAGAGCATATAAAATCTCTTTTATCTCCTGACCAGGACAATATCAAAATAGCAATATATATAGTAAAAGTCTCTATTTACCTGTCCCTACATGTTGAAAGCTAATCTTTGTAGTGAGAAAACTCCTTTAAGCAAGTTTTGCAATTACATCATGCGTCAAACTCAGGACCTGTGGACCGCTATGTCATTTTATGTGGCCCCCAAGAGCTTAGCGACAGCGAGCAGAGATGGACAAGGTCCAGATGCAGAGGAACTAACTATCTAACTGTTTCGTCAGAGGGAACAACCGCCAGCCCTGTGTATAAATGTGCAGCACCTTGAGAGAGTGGAATGCAGTATGCAATCTTGGTGGTGTTTGCTGGGAGTCTGGAGATGCCCTGTAAATAAAAAACGCTCTGGTAACTATAAGAAATTCAGCAACTTACAGATGGTGGCACTGCTCTGACAATACCATCTAGTCGCCCTAGCCACTGTCCAAGTCTCTGACTGAAAATGAGTTTGTCACTCCTGAATTAGACCAACTGTCAATTGCTTGAGGTTACAAACATCATTTTTCCCACTGTTCATTTTGTATTGAAATTCATACTACACCCTGGAAGGGATAAGCGCGCGCGCGCGCGCGAGATCGGCTGTGGATATTATAAGGCTTTTGGCTTGTCAGTGTAGGTTGTCAATTGGTATCTTGCGTTGGCTTACCGACACATGCTTCTCCAGTGGCATGGAGACGATCTCATGATTAATAACTCACAGGTGCAGGTGTACAAGGCGAATTTCATCTCTGTAAAACTAATTGGGTAGGAGGTTACATTACTGGCCACTATAATAAGTGTGATTAGGTAAAGTAATGATTATATATATATATGTGCTAAGTTTAATTATATAAGTGCAAAATTAAAAGGGATGTGAATATATCAGATAACATATGCAATATATCAATTCTTCATACTATTTCTATATTTGAAAATAGGAAGATAACGGTTGTAGGCCTGGTTCACATTATTATTAATATTTATTTTAGAGTGCCATTGATTCCAGGGCGCTGTACATTCAAGTGGAGTTCACATAGGCAGCAAAGGTTCCATTCACGTGTTCCGTTGGGAATTACGGAAAAAAATAACGTAGCAAACCGCACTATTTTTTTTCTGTCTCAACAATGGACAACATGGTGGAATCCTGACTGACCCACTGTAAATAACAGGGTCCATCAGGTGTCGTGGCTGTCCATTGTGAAACGGATCAGTTAGTGATTGGCAGCATAAAGTGCGTTTGCGCGAAGCTGCCTATAATTTGATCTAGAAACACGTTCCCTAGGAATGAACTATAGGAACGATTCTAGCTAATATTTTAGTGAATGTATTCTATTCATATTTCCCTTTTACAGCATCATCACATTGTATATAATAAATGCAATTATTTCAATGTAATACCACAGTATAGTTCTTAGCTCTGTTATTTTTATTTCAAGGGGAAATGACGTTGTAATGTGAGTACCGCCCCTTTTAGCTATTTAAGATTGAAACAAAAAATGTAAGCTTCCGTGAACACGGGCAATATTAGAATGCCCGAAACGCGTTGGGCGATCCCCTGTAACCCCCCCTACATCCACGATGGAAATAAAGGGCATCAAATTTTTAAACACAGAATAAACGCTGATCTAATCTTCTTTTGCTGAAGTACTTTTCTAGCAGAGATACTGGGAACCTGGTAACCGGCGGATCACTGCTGAATTCCAGCCAGGCAAAGAAGCAGGTGCAAAGATATTCCACATTACGTACAGCGTCTTCATTTGTATATGAGAGACTGTCTTTTTATTCCCAGTTTGTAACGCTATAGATACTCACCATAACCCATGCAAAAGAGCACCCATCGAAAACATATAAGCTTATAATTGCAGAATCCTACATTTGCCGTGTTACGAGGGGTACAGGAGGAAAAGAATTTTAAATTACTATACTGGGGTGGAATACCATCTATTTATAAAAAATGAAAGAAAAACCCAAATTGGCACATTTTTTTGGGAATGAAAAAATCCAAAAATCCCCCGCAAAACGAAGACGAAATGTAAAATTTATCACATTTGGAAAAAATTTAACACAGGAGAAAAAACTTGGGGGGATGGGGGAACTTTAAAAATGTAATTTGGAAAAATTATTTCCCACGAGGCTACGAAAAGAAAACCCATCATTTTTTTAACGGAAGGGAAAACCTATGAGGAATCAATTTACTGAGTTTTCAATAAATTTTTTTCCTTTTATTACTTTAACGGAAAAGTTGGAGAATTCAAATAAAATGATGAAAATTCAAAAATTACAACAATATAAAAGGATGATAATTATAAAAAATCTTTGGGAAAAAAAATAAAAATATACCCCAAGCTAGAAGAAAAAATCTGGAGACAAAAAGGATTAAAATCAACGGGACTATGATGTTTAAAAAAAACAACAAAAAAATACATGGAAAAATAAAAGGAAACCTAGGTCAATCTAAGCAAAAGTATAGTAAAAGCAGAAGAAAAAAAGTCAGCTTTTCGGAGCTTGAACACAAAAAACGGGCCCCTCGGATTCAGTAGTTCAGTGAAAGCCCGCTCGTTAGGAGCGAAACAAAACTGCAACAAAACAAAAAAAAAAAGAAAAGGAACACAAAAAACGGATGCAAGAGGCGGAAGGGAAACTTGCAAAACCAAAAAAACAAAAGGGGAACAACGAGGGAAGGGGAAAAAAAAATCATTGAACGAAAAAGTTTAGTCCTTGCCCCCAAAAATTAAAAAGATCAACTAAAAGTATTGAAAAGGGGGGCCAAATTTTTCACTCCGTCATGTCCATTTATTTTAAAAAATTTTTAAAGAAACCGGTTTTAAAGACCCTAACAGTGAAAAGTTTTTTTAAAAACAAAGATGAAGAAGTACAAGATAACAAGATATCCAAAAGGGGAATTCTTCATTACCAAAAGAAAATGGGACTTACTGTTATGGAAAACAATCATGTTAACACTAAAGGAATTCAAAAGGAAAAAAATTAAAGAAAAATACCACAGCGTCCATCACAAAAGGGAAACCCCTTTTTATCCCCCCAAAGCAAGGGTCAAGCCCTGGATTTTTTCAAAAACCATGGAGAGAGATTTCAAAAATTTATAAAAAAAAGGGAAAAAACAAATCCAAAAAAAAACAGACCAAGGAGAATATGTGGATTAAAAAAATTAAAAAAAAACAAAAATTTTTAATTATAAAGAAGCGGACAAAGGGGGATCCCGGTAGTTTGGACGTGATTTTTATAAAAATGTGTGTTAAAAATACTGAAAGTGAAACAACATACCGAAAACTCACAAAAAGTCAATAAAGAAATAAAAGTAAATTGGGAAAAATTACTGCAAGGGGGGGTAACACGGGGCTATAACAGAAAGATAAAAATTTAAATTTTAAAGTAAAAAAACAAAAACCCAGTTTTCTTGGAGTCCCAAAAATCACAAAGAAAACTTTCCACCAAAACTAAGACCCATTGTGTTGCTGCAACAGTTTGGGAAAAGTAAACAAAATCAATGGGTAATCGATACCTGAACCTTGAAAAACGCCCGGTTATCTGAGGGACAGGGTTTCCCCTTTAGGAATGAACTAAGGAACGTTACTTTTATTTTTTAATGTATTCTGTTTCATTTTTCCCTTTTACGCATCATCACTTTGTTAAAAATAAATTAATTATTTCAAGTAATACCACAGTATAGTTTTTTAGCCTCTTATTTTTATTTAAAGGGGGAAAATGACGTGAAATGGAGTCCCCGCCCCTTTGCTATTTAAGAAAAACAAAAAATGTAAGCTTTTACCTGAAAAGGGGGAATATGGAATCCCCAAAACGCGTTGGTCGATCCCTTACCCCCTACACCAGGGATAAAATAAAGGAAATTTTTTTAAAAAAGAAGAATCGGGGTTTAATCTTCTTTTTGCGAAAGTATTTGAAAGGATCATTTGGTTCCCCTTTTATCTGTGAGGGGTTTTTAAAAACCGGAACTCAAAGCAGTGTAAACTAAGCTTAAAAAATGTTTTTAAATTTCACTTAGGCTGGACCCACAAAGCAGGGACAAAAAAATTGGAAAGTCAAAATTTTTTTTTTCCAATGCACAACCGCTTCTTGTATGTTTTGAAAAAAAAATGCGGTCGGTTCTCTTTTATTTGCCGTCCCCAAACAACTGATTGTATGGGAAACCGAGGACAAAACTCAAAACCCCAGCGTATTTAGTAACAAGTTCCCAAATCCGCCAGCGCCAGAAAACGAACAGAAAGAAAACAACCTGTGTAAACTACAGGTCATTTTTTTCTCTTAAAAAATTCTATGGGTATGCAAAATGTTTGGATTTTCAGCGGTTTTGGAGTCGTAAAACTGCCAAAAATATGATTGTTTTTGTGTGCTTTGTAAACATAGCCTTCAGGGGGATTTTTTTAGATCAGTCTCAGTTATACATTTCCCCTTAGCTGCTACTCAGAGTTATCAAAAGGTAAAAAGACAATAAAATAGACCTTGAAAATTACATGCCTCAACAAGTCCAAATGTGAGATTACCAAGTCACAAATTTAGAATGATATGCCTCTTAAATCTATTAAAAATATTTCAGCCTCCCACCCCTTAAAACACTAGTCTTCAAAACATTGGAAACAAAGGAGACACATGGTATCTTATGAATTCCTAACAATGTCCAGTTGTATACTAGGAAACATGTGTGGCTTTCACCTTATATGTATAGAAGTCTATTTTTCCTACAAAAGCACTTTGAGAATGTTTTTGCCCAATTGTCAATGACTTATAAACAGGCCCGCACCAAAGGGATCATTTATTTTTAAATAGCCTTTCTTAAAAAGATCTGTTTACAAGACACCATGAGGTGACCACAAAACAACAAAAATGTGGCAGATTAACAAAAAATTGCTATGCAGCAATTATTATCAATATACATTTGTATTGATAAAGCCAATACAATAAAATGTTAAATCATCCATCAGGTTTCACAAGGAGCGTGTTATTTCCCTCACTATTATATTACCAATAAAAACTGATGAAAGTATTTCCTAACATTCATTTCTACTTAAAATTCTCATTTTTCCTTTTTTTAAAAACTTTCCCTCACTCTCCCGTATTATTTTTGTAATCAGTAAAACAACAAAAAGCTTGCCTTTTCGGGGAAATATATCGTCATCAGGTTTTTTTTTTTTTCCACAGAAAAAAGAATCAATTGTTGTGACTGAAACTGTATGATATACCCCTAGCTGCAATAAAACTGAACCAATGACTGAATTAAAAATATAAAAATGTGATGATAAAAACATCAGGGTAACAGAAGTGCTAACCTTGGTGGCCTAAAATTCAAAAAAGATCAAGTGATACTTATAAAAGTTAATAAGCCGTATACTATTTCACAACCCCCTTTGCAGTAGCAATGTATAGAAAACACCAAAAACAAATGCAGAAAAAACATCAAAAAAGGGTTGGATTCCCCCCTAAGGTTTAAGAATCAATTTTTCAATTTGTCATAGATCAAACATAATAAAATATCTAAATTTTGTTTAAAAGGCTCTTCTAAACCGTAAAACCCCCGGGGCCCCGATGTTAAAAAAACCTTTGGGTTTGTGGCATTTTAACATCCTGACTGCAGGTTTTGCCACAGATTGGTGTTTTTTGGGTTTTCTGCGGCCCCGTGTAAATTTAAATTACAAGAATCCAACACAATCCTGCGGGCCGCATTTTTAAAATCCCCCGGGAAAAAACCTGCTGGTTTGATTACAGCAAGGATTTTTCATTGCGGTCTACACAGCACTGGATACAGTTGGATATTTGGAGGATTCTAAACACTGAATCTGCCATAAATCCGATGAAAAACCTTTGTAGACATAGCCTAACACAATGCAACAATATTTTGCTACTGAGAGTAAAACATGCATTCCACACTAAACCAGATTTGCCGACTGCAAATGTGATCTCAGATTTTGTGTGGAAAGCCTAGATTTTAAGTTATAGAACAGCCTCGGAAGTGGGGAGAATTTCCACCCGAGGCACTGTTAAAAGAGATTCCTCGTGGACAATTTCTCGGATAGGAGGGTATTTAGATTTCAGGCATCTGAACTTCATGAAAGATTCTTGAGGAGAGTATACCCTCAGAGAGTTGTTAAACAGGCCTATAGGTTTGCTAGTGATTAGGATCAAACTGATTTACTTATTCCTAACATACGTCCAAGGGAATGCAACAAAGTGGGTGAGAGAGCAAAGCCTGAGAGATCCAAGAAATCATCAGAAAATATCAGAATATCCTATTACAGGATCGTGATCTCAAGATTCTGTTATCTGAAAGACTACAAATTACGTATCAGAAAGGCCGGAGTCTGAAGGATAGGCTAGTCCAGAGCCATTATACGGGAATACACCGGGAGGAATGTTGGCTTAAAAGAAGACCCCTCGGGTGTTTTAAATGTGAGTTATGCAGTTTTTGTAAATATGTGAATAACTGTAATGACTTAGAAGTGTCATCACAGGACAGAGATACACCATTAAACATTTTATCAACTGTTATCCACTGGGGTCATCTATATAGCTATCTCTACATGTCCCCTCAATTATGTGGGGAAAACACATTTGGCAGTTAAGACATTGGGAACCATATGGTTATAATCGACACAACAAGATAATACCATTTGGCCCGAAATAAGAGGGAGAAACATCAGGGGTCAAAAGATGAAATACGTTTCATAGGTATGGATTTGGTTAGTCGCTCTCCTTGGACTGGGGCAAAATGATTCTCCAAAAGGAATGTCAATGGATCTTTAATATTGACTGTGTTCCCTCAGGTCTCAATAATACTCTATCCTACATGAGTTTTCTGTAAACATTCTCTACTCCTCTGATAGTATGCTCTGTTTGCACATTATTTTCTGACTGAGGTAATTTTTCTATATCTTGCCTCAGATAGACATGTTCGATTTATCCCCATGGCTGCGGATTTTGTGACTTACCAGTCCCTTTATTTCTTGCTATGGTAACTGTGTATGGCTATTCCCATGTACTGTTATGCATATATTAAGTTATGCAGTTGCCAATTCGTTTTTAGGAAATTGGATATTTTTGCCAAATATAGGCTAATTCACCCACTCCTCCCATCTTTTGTGATTGAAAGCTTAATTATCTGGTACCAACTGAGCAGATGAACTAGACAGTTTATGTTTCTTTTTACTGTTATTATGCTGTGTGTTTTTGGAACCTTGCATCGGCCTTAATGTGACTAATTAAACCTTGTGTAATTGAGATGTGCCAGCGACGAAGGATGGATCAGCGTAATTGTACTCCATACCAAAAAACAAGGTCTGGCGGTGTTTGTAACACAGTACGCATATGCGACTTCTAAATCGAAAGAATGCGCAGCCTTAGTGTGCATTGTGGGATGCCGAGGATTGATTAGTGAGTATGGTGGGATATTTTCATTCCCTTTTGTAGGATTGTGTTTCATATAATCTAATAGGCATTGGGGCTGTTTGTCCGCCTTTCTATCCATACCAGGAGGTTTAAATATTGGAGAACAGTTTGAATGTATTATAGGATATAAGCCCATCATGATTGTTTGTATGCTCTCATCATGGTGTCATACCAGAGGATGTCTCTGTGATTGGAGAATATTTTTGGGGCTACACTGGCCTCTCTATTTAAGACTGACATTTGATCATTTGCTTGGGACACTTTACTGAGTCACACTGAACCCAGGGGCACACTAGCCCAAACCCCATTATTCTAATTGATTTGCCAACTGAGGAGTTCTATCGTACGAAACGCGATTGGGTGATTTGTTAACCTGCATTTGCAGGGTTAGGGCATTAATATGTTATATTTGGTTCAGTATGACCACTCTTTTTAGGGCAACTATTCTGCTAAAGTTTGTAAATAGCATACATCTAATACAAATATCAGTGGCACACTAAAAACTTACAGAAAAACTCAAAGGAAAATAGCATTTTTCTTGAGAAAAGAAAATGCATTAACTGCAACGGAAAATAAGAAAACCTTGGAATCTTCGTAGCAGTTTTTGATCAAAAAATGTTTTAGCTCACACCCCCTAGCGTCAAGAGGGACCGCATGTACAGGTGAGTCCTAACACTAACATGTTTACCCACCTCGACTAGGAGTCTATTCGACTACAACATCTCAGGGGAGTGATAGAACTGCTACTGAAATAACCTTGCACTGGTTCAACAAGCGGTAGGCCGGCGTGCAAGCAAGCCAATGAGGTTGCCATTCCCTCAAATAGCCTACAAAAATTGGTTAGGCTGTGCACATCCCATAAATTATATGAAAAAACTAAAGCATAGGTGCACATTGGCAAGGCAATAGCAATACATCTAATACAAATAACAAGTGGCACACTAAAAACTAAGTAAAACATCAAGGTATATAGGATTTTTTGAAAATGCATTACTGCTAAGGAAAATATGATAACCTGGGATTCCCTTTTGTTCAGATGACACTCACAAGGACACTGTCAGCATGATAACCACATCTACACTTTCCTCGGAGTGACAGGATAGCTATTCTTATATTCTTGAATGAAAAGATCCCGCTTGCACGCTATGCTGGATGAGCGAAGTGGGTCGTCGCCCATCTACTACACTGACATCCTTCCTGGATCTCGGATAGCTCGTAGATGCAGAGGGGACAACCTTATTCGAAAGACAAGTGATGGGGGGAGGACGGTGGGGCCACAGGACGAGGTAATGGAGCACTTGATGGGTAATGGTGTCTGTCTTCAGGTTTTTACAATAAAAGTAACTTCCATTGTATAGTGCATGGGAGACCATGTAATACTTACCTGTTGACCCAGTTATGTGTATATCACGTGAATGTACCAATATATAATGTTTGTGATTGATATGCTCATAACAATGGAAGTTTTAATAAAAACATGTTTAAAAAAAAATGTATACCAATTTTATATTTTATGGGAAAAGGTTCAACCATCTGTAGACAATCATGATGTTAACATGTTCATCAGTGTGGGTAGTAAAAAAGCTTAGTGTGCTTGTGCAGTAATTGAAACTAATACTTTCCAATTTAACTGCAAACATTTTGATTGTATGGGATTTTTTTAGTTGAATTATTCAGGAAAAGTTAAATAAGTCTTAAATACCATGCAGGAACTATGTAAGGTATGAAAAGTGATGCACTGGGAAAAAGTAAGTATGGGGTGCCCAAGGCAGGTTAGAAAAAAAAAATATACTAAATGACTACGAGTTTGCAGTAAGGGCAAAACAAATGACATGTAGTGACTGATCAAGGGAGCCTTTGATGTTACTTAGCTGATGGTTAATAGAAGTATTGTTGTGTTTTACTGTGACGCAACATATCTGTGTTGTCTAACTTTGGTTAACATATTATCCCTAATCATTATATCATGTTGGAAAGAGAGGGGGATGGTGGGCTTAGCAAATCCAAATTAGAAAAGTATCTTTTTAGCTTTCCCATAGCTAAAATATCCTTGGGCCATGATTTTACCAAGGGGTAATTACTAGAAGACATACCCTATAATAACTGGTTAATTTTGTTGAATCCTCGTCCTTTATCTCAAACTCAGCACTTTTGAACTTAGAAAGCTAGAAAGGCTGACAGAAAGGTTCAATGAATCTACCCGTACTTTTCTATCACAAGTGGTTAAAACGCTCTGTTCACTTTTAGGACCCTGTTTCACACGACTGAAAACGCGAATGTGCAGCAAGAGAAGGAACGAGGTTGGCGCCTGCGGGAACAACGTCAAAAGGCTCGGTAACATAATGCTAACATGTATAAACACTACTCTCTAGGTCCTAAGACTTTCTTTGATGCCCATAGCAAACCAATCAAGCTCACCCTTGCGTATTTACATATGGTGCTGTGAAAAAAATGGAAAAGAGAGCTCTGATGGTTGCTATGGTCAAGCAAATAAAGTCTTAAGACCAGACAGTTTTCATACATGTCCTCCAAGAGTCATATATTACATTAACTATGTGACCAGGTAGAATTACAATAATATAAATTTTATATAGCTTTTTAGGGTTTATCACTTTTACATGATAGAAATATATTTGGAAAAAATAGAGTTTTTATATTGTCATAATCAAGCAGCCATAAGTTTTTATTTACCAAGCGCTGATAACATTACAGGGAGAGACAGGACGGGAACGATCCGTCCTGCCCCCTCCCCACTCTGACAGCGCG
This sequence comes from Phyllomedusa bahiana, assembly GCA_025379985.1. Lineage (NCBI taxonomy): Eukaryota > Metazoa > Chordata > Amphibia > Anura > Hylidae > Phyllomedusa > Phyllomedusa bahiana. Next base: position 23,086 of record JAODAL010003515.1, read on the forward strand.
GTCGTGCGCCGTTTGAAACGGCCGCGTAGTTAGAAGAATCGCGGGTGCCTCACCGCCCCACTAAGGAGTGCTCCAGGCCCTAGGCAGCACGGCCTTGAGCCGCTGAGATTCAGGGCACAGGCAGATTTATTCGGGGCTCGTTTCCCGAATGAATCTGCCTGGCGACGCCCCTGCTTCCCAAGATCACTGACCAACACTCTCTGCTCTAGCAGTAGTGGCAGGGATGGTGATGTCACACTGTGCTGTGTCTGATCAGCAGCACAGGAGCATGTTTATCTATGCTACTGACAAACTTTAATCTTTTAGAGCTTTTCAGTCTTTTGCCCTTTTCCTCCTATCAAAAGGAATAAAAGAGCTGATATGCCAATCACTGCTGTAGAACCGCCCACAGCTTGACCAAGAAGTGTGAGTCTGAAGCTGGCTGTAGAGAGCAGGCTCTGTGAAACAGCTTGATGATAGAACCCTTTTAAGCAAAATCCAAACATATAATAATCTTAATTTACCTTTGCATACATGTTTAAAGCCATGATATGATATGGGAATACCCAAATATTAAATAACAATGTATGGAAACTATGATCTGATCAGCACTTAGGAGACATACAGTGGTACTCTCCTGACTTCCAATGGTTCACAAAATAAAATTACTATCTATAATTCAGATGAATAACGCTTACATATTTATGTTCAGCTGTGTTAGAGCTGTATGTGTCCCAACTTTATTATCATAAGAACTTATAAAAGCCTAATTAATTACAATACAAACAGAAATAAATCATCGCCCACCACAAATCTAAGAATGTGCTGAACCTTGTTCTGTGTTTTTCAGCCTTTGGCAAAAATGACAGAATCAGCAGCAAGGAGGTTCATTCAGCTTTCAGTTTGTTGCAAATGCACAATTCACAGCCAAAAGACAAATCAATGTTTGTTTAAAGCTGACATTTCGGCTTCATGAGACATTTCTCGAATGCATGAAAGTAAATTTATCATCATTTATTAATGAACAATGTTTTTTTCTAGATCATATAGATGAAGAAGTTAGGGAATAACTCAATTTTCAGGAAGAAAATGATGGAATAGTCAAAAAAAAGGTCCCAGTCACTACTTTGTTGCTCCACCTCTAAAGTATCAGCCACTCTTGGCTGGACACTGCTTCTTCACAAAACAGATCTGTGAGTAGCATGTAAAGGACACACTAAAAAATAATAACCTTTATTTATATAGCGCCAACATATTGCGCAGAACTTTACAATTTGGAGGGTGTAGGTACACAATGAAAAGCTGCTTAATGAAACACAAGGTGTGACGGCTGTGCTCACAAGAGCTTACAATCTATTATGGCTTGTACTGGTTAAGACGAAGATTAAATAAGTGTCTAGGTTTGACCATCTCCAGCCATATGACAAAAATTTGGGGTGGTTATTTAAAAATACGGATGAACCTGCCACCCTGACAGGTACATCTATGTACAGATACGTGCCAAAATTGTAGGGATTTTACAGAAATCTGTGTGTGCTAAGAGTAGAGTGGTGAGGGAGTTTAGCAATTTAGGGATTCTGGAAGCCCAGACGAGAAGATAGAATTCTTCAGGGCCCTCTTAAAACTATGAGAGTTCTGAGTGAGTCAGATCGCTCCAGCATAACATGTACCAGAGAACTGGAGCCACCGAAGAAAAGATCTAGTGAGACGAAGCAATGGGAGGTCAGATGACTGAGGCATGTAGTGCAACTGATCATCCCCGAGCGGAGAGACCGAGTAGGGTGGTAGTGAAATGAGGAGAGAAGTAGAGGGTGCAGCGCTGTGAGAGCTTTATGGGTGAGAGTGAAGAGTATTCTATTGTATCCTGTACTTAGAAATGGATAACAGTGCAGTGACCTGACACAGGTAGATCATCAGTATAGCGGATGGAGAGAAAAGATGACCCTGACTTGCTGCAGTTCAGACAGATGGAGAGGGAGGGATGCACAGAGATGGCCGATAAGCAGGGAGTTTCAGTAAGTCAAGACGAGCAAAGAATAAGAGCAACAACGAGAGTTTGAGATTGATTCCACAGTGAGAAAAGGACGGATTCTGGAGATGTGATCTTGAGGTGCAGGTGACAGAGCTGGGCAAGGGAATTGGATATATGGGGTGCAGGACAGATCAGAATCAAAAAAAACAAATAAAATAAAAATAAAAATCAAAAAAATAGAAAAAAATATCTAAAAAATATAATAATAATAAAAATTAAAAATTATATCATAAAAAATAATAATAAATCAATAATTTTCAAAAAATTTAAAAAAATAAAATAAATATAAAAAAAAAATAAAATAATATGAAAAAAATGAAAATAATATATAAAAAACAAAATAATAATAAAAAAAAAAAAAAAAAAATAAAAAATAATATAATACAAAAAAAAAAAAACAAAATAAAAACATAAATAAAAAGAAAAAAATAATAAAAATTTTTCAATAAAAAAAAATAATATTTAAAATTGCAATAAAAAAAATAAAAAATAAAAAAATATAAATTAAAAAAAAAAAAAAAAATAAATTCTAAAAAATAATATAAAATAAAAATTAAATAAATAAATAAATAAAAAAATACAAAAAATAAAAAAAAATTAATCAATCATAAATATAAAATAGTAAAAAAGAATTTTAAAAATAAAAAATAAATAAATATAATAAAAAAATTAAAAATAAATAAAAAAATAAAAAAAATATATTAAAAAAAAATAATAAAAATATAAAAAAAAAATAATTTTTAAATAATATATTAAAAAAAAAAAAAAAAAAAAAAATAAAAAAAATAAAATTAAGTAAAAAGAAAAAAATTTAAAAAATTAAGAATAAAAAAAAAAAAAAAATAAAATAAAAAAAAAATAATAATTTAAAAATAAAAAAATAATAATAAAAAAAAATTAAAAAAAAATTATTAATAAAAAAAAATAAATAAATAAAAAAAAAAGAAATAATAAAATAAAAAATAAAAAAAATAATATTTAATAAAAAAGAATAAAAAATAAAAAATAGATAAATATTTGATAAATAAATAAATAAAAAAATATAAAAAAAAAAAAAAAATAAAAATAAAAAAGAAATTAAAAAAATTAAAAAAAAATAATAAACAATATAAATAATTTAAAAATAATTTAAAAAAAATATAATATAAATGAACTAATAAATAAAAAAAAAGAAATTAAATAAATAAAAAAAAAATAAAATTATAAATATAATAAAAAATACAAATAATATCAAAAAAATTACAAAAAAAAATGTTTTAAATATAAATAAAAAAATAAAATAAATAATAAAAATAAAACAAAAAAAAAATATAATAAAAAAAAATATTATAATAAAACAAAATATAAAAAAAATATATAAAAAATAAACATTAAATAAAAAATTAAAAAAATAAACATAAATTTAATCATATAAAATTTTTAATATAAAAAATAAAATTAAAAAAAAATATAATAAAAAAAATAAAAAAAATAATAATAAAATAAAAATAAGAAAAATAAAATTTTATATACAAAAAAAAATATAAAAATAAAAAAAAGAAAAAAAATTAAAAAAAAAATAAAAAAAAAATAAAAAAAAAAAAAATCATATAAAAAAAAAAGAATATAAAATTATAAAAATAAAAAAAAATTAAAAAATTAAAATCAAAAAATAAAATAATAAAAAATAATTTTATAAAAAAAAAAAAATAAAATTAAAATAAATAAATAAATAATTTAAATAAAAAATATAAAAAATAATAAATAATATAAAAACAAAAAAACAAATTTTAAATAAAATAAATAAAAAAATAAAAAAATTATAATAAAATTAATAAAATATATATAAAAAAAAAATTAAATAAAAAATAAATAAATAAAAAAATAAAATAATAATATAATAAAAAAACATAAAATAAAAAAAAAAATAAAAAAAAAAAAAAAAATAGAAATAAATAAAAAAAATAAAAAAAAAATTATAATAAAAAAATAAATAATAAAAAAAAAAAATGAAAAATAAAAAAACAAAAATAAAAATTCATAAAAAAAAAAAAAAATTTTTTATAAAAAATAAAAAAAAAAAAAAATAATATAAAAAAAAAAAAAAAAATAAAAAAATAAAAAAAAAATAAAAAAATATAAAAGTAATAAAATAAAAAAAAAATAAATTAAAAAAATTAAAAAGAAAAAAATTAATAAAAAAAGAAAAAATATAAATCAAAAAAAAATAAAAAAAAAAAAAAATAATAAATAAAAAAAGATAAATAAAAAAGTAAAAAAAAAAAATAACTTAATAAAAAAAAAAAAAAAGAATCTAAAAAAAAAAAAATAAAAATTTATAATTAAAAATATAAAAAATAAATAAAAAAAAATTAATAATAAAATTATAAAAAAAATTAAAATAAATTTAAAAAAAAAAAAAAATTAAAAAAAAATTAATTATAAAATAAAAGAAAAATATAAAAAAGAAAAAAAAAATAAAATAATTAATAAAAAATATTATTTAAAACAAAATATAATTAAAAAAAAAAATTTTCAAAATAAAAAAAAATAAAAATATAATTAAATAAAAAGAAATAATTTAAATAAATAAAAAAAAAATTTACTAAAAAAAACAAAAAAAAAAATAATAAAAAAATAAAAATTAAAAAAATAAAAAAAAAAATAAAAATAATTATAATAAAAATACATAAAAACAAATTAACAAACATAAAAAATAAATAAAAAATATAAAAAAATAAAAATTTAAAAAATAAAAAAAAAAATAAAAAAATAAAATCATATAAATTAAAATTAAAAGAAAAACATATACATATAAAATAAAATAATTTAAATACAATTAAAAAAAATAAAATAAAATTAAAAAAAAAAATTATAAAATAATAAAAAAAAATAAAAATAAAAAATAAAAAAAACTAATTATATAAAAAAAATAAAAAAATAAAAAAAAAATTAATTATAAATATAAAAAAAAAAAAAAAAAAAAAAAGCATAATTAAAATAAAAAATTTTAAATAAAATAAAAATAAAAAAAACAATAATAGAAATATAAAAAAAAAAAATAATTAAAAATAAATTAAAAAATACATAATATAAAAAAAATAATAAAATAAAAAAAAAAAAATAAAAGAAAAAAAATAAATAAAAAAATATAAATAAAGAAAAAAAAAAAAAATAAAAAAAAAAAAAAAAATAAAATAAATAAAAAATAAATAATAATAAAATTATTTTATAAAACAAAAAAAAAATTAAAAAAAATACATTTAATTAATAAATTAAAAAATATATAAAAAATAAATAATAAAAAAAAAATTAATAAAAATAAAAATAATTTTTAATCAAATATCTAAAAAATAAGATAAAAAAAATAAAAAAGAAAAAGCAAAAATAATAAAAAAATTGAAAAAATAATAAAAAATTAATAAAAAAATATAAAAATAATAATAACTAAAAAGAAAAAATAATAAAATTAAAAAATAAAAAAAAATAAAATAAAAAAAAAGAAATAAAATAAATAAAAAAATAAAAATAATAAAAAAAATAAATCTAAATATAAAATAAAAATAAATTTGAAAAATATAATAAAATTATATAATAAATAATAAAATAATACAAAATAAAAATAAAAATACACAAATAAAAAATAAAAAAAAAAAATATAAATTAATATAAAATAATAAAAAATATAAAATAAAAAAAAATTAATAAATAAAAGATATAAAATAAAATAAATAAAAAAAAAAAGAATTCTAAAAAAAAATAAAAAAATAAAAAAGTAAATAAAAATAAATTTTATAATAATTAATAAAAAAATAAAAAAAAAATAAAAATTATAATGAAAAAAAAATAAAAAAAAAAAAAATAAAATTTTTTAAAAAATAAATCAAGATATAAAAAAAATTAAAAAATAAAAATAATATAAAACAAAAAAAAATAAATAATTTATAATATAAAAATAAATAAAAATAAAAAAACTCAATAAAATATAAATTAAAAATATAAAAAAATTATAAATAATAAAATTTATAAAAAAAAAAAATAAAAATAAAAAAAATAAAAAAATTACAAAATAAAAAAATATATTATAAAAAAAATAAAAAAAAAATAAAAAAAAAAATTATTAAATTATATAAATTATTTAAAATTAAAAAAAATCTAATAAAAAAATAAATTAATAAAAAATAAATAAAAAAATAAATAAATTCCAATGAAATTATATAAAATAAAAAATAAAAAATAAAAAAAATAAAAATAAAATAAATTAAAAATTAAAATTAAAAAATTTTTATAAAAAAAATAATAAAAAAAATAAAAATAATAATATAAAAAAAAAAATAAATAAAATAATATAATTAAAAAAAAAGATTATAATAAAAAAAAAAAATAAAAAAAAAATTATATAAAAAATCTAAAAAAAAAAAATTACAAAAAAATAAAAAAAAAAAAAATAAATAAAAAAAAAAATAAAAAAAAAAAAAAAAAAAATAAATATAAATAAAATAATAAAATAAAAAAAATAAAAAAATATAATTTAAATAAAAAAAAAGAATAAAAAAAATATAAAAAATTTTAAAAAAAAAATAAAAAAAAAAATAATAATAAAAAAAAAAAAAAAAAAAAGATAAAATAAAAAAAAAAAGAATAATTAAATAAATAGAAACAAAATTATAATAATTAAATAATTCTTATAAAATTAATAATATTAAAACAAATAAAATTAAAATAAAATTAAAACTAAATTAAAAAAAAATTAAAAACATAATTAAAAAAAAAAAGAAAATAAAATAAAAAATTAGAATAAAAACAAATAAAAAATTAAAAAAAAAAAAAATATAAAAATAAAAATAAAAAAATAAATAAAAAATTAAAAAATAATTCTAATAATAAAAAATTAATTAAAAAATCAAAAAAAAAAAAAAAAAAACCAATAAACAAAAACTAAAAAAATATAAAATAAAACTAAAAAAAAAAAAAATATATAAAAATATATTTTAAAATAAATAAAAAATAAATAAAAAAATAAATCATATAATAAATAAAAAAAATAAAAATAAAACAATAAAAAATATAAAAAAAAATTATAAATAAAAAAAAAAATAAAAAAAAAAAAAATATAATTTAAATTAAAATAATAAATAAAAATCATAAAAATAATATAAAAAAAAAAAGAAAAAAAAAAAAAAAAAAAAAAAATAATTAAAAATACAAAAAGAAAAATTTAATAAATTAAATAAAATAAAAAAAAAAATAAAAAAATAAAAATAAAAAAATTCTTAAAAAAAAATAAAATAAAAAAAAAGATAATATATAAAAAAATAAATAATAAAAATAAAATAATAAAATAAAAATATTAAAAATAAATAAATAAATATAAAAATAAAAAAAAAAAATAAAAACAATAATAAATAAAATAAAAAAAATAAAATAAAATAAAATATAGAAAAAAAAAAAAAATTTAAAAAAAAAATATAAATAAAAAAAATAATAAATAAATTATATAAAAAAAAAATAAATAATTAAAAAAAAAAAAATAATATAAATAAATAAAAAATAATCAATAAATATTACTAAAAAAAAAAAAAATAATTATTAAAAGAATAAAGAAAAAAAATAAAATAATAAAATAAAAAAAAATTATAAAAAAATTATAAAATAAAAATTAATAATAAAAAAAAAATCAAAAAAAGTAAAATTGAACTAATTAAAATTAATAAAAAATTAAAATCTTAAAAATAAAAAAAAATAAAAAAAAATAAAAATAAAACAAATAAATTTTAATAAAAAAATATAAAAAAAAATAATAAAAAAATAAAAAATAAATAAAATAAATAAAAAAAAAAAATATTAAAAAAATAAAATTATAAAAAAATAAATAATAAAAATAAAAATATAAAATAATTTTAAATATAAATAAAAAAAAAAATAAAAAAAAAAAAATAAAAAAAAAAAAAATAATAAAAAATTATATAAATAAAAAAAAATAAAACATAAAAATAAATAAAATAAAAAATTACACAAAAAAAATATAATATCAATAAAAATTAAAATAAAAAAAATAAAATAAAAATTTAAAAATATTCTAAATAATATAAATTTAAAAAAAATATAATAAAAAAAAAAGAAAAATAAGAAATTATAATAAAAAAATAAAAAAAAAAAAAAGAAAAAATAAATTAAATTTAATAAAAAAAAAATATAAAATAAATTGAAATTCAATAAAATTAAAGATTAAAAAAACAATAAAAAATTTAAAAATAAATATTTAAATAACAAAAAAAAATGAAAATAAAACAAAAAAAAAAAATGATAAAACAAAAATAAAAAATAAAAAAAAAAAATATTCTTAAATATATAAAAAAAAAAAAAAAAAAAAATAAATATAAAAAAAAAAAAATAATAAAATAAATAATATTAAAATAAAATATAAGAAATACAAAAATACAAAAATAATATGTAAAAAAAAAAAATATAAAAATAAAAATTAATATTAATTTAGAATAACAAAAAAAAAATATAATAAAAATCAAAAAATTAAAAAAAAAAAAAAAAATAAAATAAAAATAAAATAAAAAAAAAAAAAAAAATAAAACAAATAAATAAAATATTAAATTAATAAAAAAAAAAAAAAAATAATTAAATAAAAAAATATAAATAAAAAAATAAAAAAAAATAAAAATTATAAAAATAAAAATAATAAAATAATAAAAAATAAATAAATATATAAAATTAATAATTATAAAAATATAAAAAAATTTCAAAAAAAATTAAAAAAAATAAAATAAAAAATAAAAAAAAAAATATTTAATTAAAAAAACAAAAAATAATAATAAAAATAAAAAATAATAAAAAAAAAAAAAATACAAAAAAAAAATAATAAAATAAATCATTTAAAAATTTAATAAATTAAAAAAATAATAATTAAAAAACAAAAATCAAAAAAAAAATAAAAATAAAAAAAAAATCAATAATAATAATATAAAAAAAAATAAAAAAAACAAAAAATAATATAAAAAACATTAATTAAAAAAATATAAAATAATAAAAAAATGTCAAAAAAATATAAAAAAATAATAATTAAAACAAATAATAAAAGTAATTTTAAATAATAAAAATAAAAAAAATAGAAAAAAAGATAAAATAAAAAAAATAAAAAAAAAATATATAAATAAGAAAATAAATAAAAAATTAAAAAAATAATTAATAAAAAAACATAATAAAAAAAAAAGGAATAAATATAAAAATAAAAAATTTATAAAAATAAAAAAGTATTAATTTTTTAAAAAAAATATAAATAAAACAAAATAAAAAATAAAAATATAAAAAATAAGACTACTAAAAATTTAAATAAAAATAAAAAATATATTAAAATTTATAATTCTAAAATTGAATTCATAATAATAAAAAAAATCTAAAAAAAAAACATAT